>BTHU01000014.1:67066554-67326554 GCA_036184795.1 Tokudaia tokunoshimensis | reverse complement strand
TTATCCCGTCCATGTTCAGGAGAGATAATTTATTTATAAGAAAGAAGATAATGATCAGATGAACGCTGGGGCTAGTAAGCTTCATGGTCTCCTTAGCCATGAGAAATGCTCTTGAAACCAATGCCTAGAAATTATGTCACAAAATTTTCCTATTGTTTCTTTTTAAATCTAAAATGTTTGTGTAAAATGAAGTAATGTGATTAAAGACTTAAAAGCAATGACAACAATTTAAGAATTCCAGGATATCCCTTCACGTATTTAGGAGGTTTTTTTTTTTTTTTTGGTGTGTGTGTGTGTGCACATGTGTGAGGGAGTATATGTAGTGTGTGTATGTTTGTATGTGTTAGTGTGTGTCTGTGTATGTATTGTGAGTGTGTTGTGTGTGTATGTATGTGTGTGTGCACATGTGTGAGCAAGTATGTAGAATGGGTTGGTAGTGTGAGTATGTGTATGTGTGTGTAGTATGCATGTATGCCCACAAGTATGTGTATATATGTGTGTGTGCGTGTGTGTGTGTATGTGTGTGCATATTCTGAGTGCGTATGAGTGTGTATGAGTGTGTATACACAAGTGTGTGTCTGTGTTTCTCTTTTATTCTCCACCTCACATACTGAGGCAGGTGCTTCACTAATCCTTGAGCCCTTGCTTCTGCCAAACTGGCTGCTCTGCGCATTCTGTTTCTTACGTCCTACCCCACTGCTGGGATTGCAGGTGGGCTGCTGTGTCTGCCCCACATTTGAATGGGTGCTCAGGATCTGAGCTGTAGCCCTCATGCAGGCACAGTAAGTGCTTAACCTACTGAGCCTCTCCCCAGCTCAGTGAATGTGTTATGAGTTTGATTTCTGAGTAAACATGCAGGCTGTTTGTATGACAAATCCTCAACACCCTCACTTCTTAGCACTATTTCTTGTACAAACCTTGTTCTGCTGCCAATGGGAAATAAGCTACTCAAGGTCAAACTTATCCTTGTATACCTAAAGATAAACCTATGCTGACATTTAGCCAGTACTCAGTAATTTTAAAAGTAGATGAAATTCATTACAGCATAGATTCAATTGCTTGAAATCTAGAACTTTCTTTTACTAAATAGTCTAGTGATATGCCTTGTAATTTTAAAGAGGGTACAGGAAAAAGATAAAGATGATTTTTGGCACAGTAAAAGACAGATGCATATGATCACTATTTAAGGTGGTCAGTAGTTAATTTATATTAAGAAAATATGTTTGTCATGCTCAATTTTATATGAATAACATTATTTTAAACATAGCAAATAAAACAAATGTCTTCATTATAAACATCACTATAATAAAACCTAACCCCAAACTTCCTTACTAAGTATGGTTTACTTTCATAAACTTGTTTGCTGTGTTTTGGTAGCTCTGAAATGGCTCTTGCAAATTCAATGTGATTTTGCTCTATTCTAAGATTTATTGCTCTGTAAATAGAGAAGCAAAAATAATTCCTTGTATGAGATACTAAAAAAAATTGCCATTTATGTATTCACTTATCAAATAGCTGAGAAAATAAATAGCAAAGATACAGGCACTGGGGGCATACTAGGGAACAACATACATGGAAATCTCTCATGGTAAGAATTTGTTGTTTAATTGTAGGTTCAATGGTTTCTTCTTGTCCCTGTGAAAAATCAGAGAAAATTGTATGGCCTGTTAGAAGGTGGTGCACACTATGTAAGAGATAAACCAAGAAAGGAAGATGGGGGCTGAGGGGCCTCCAAGGTTAGCAGTACATGATGAGCTTGTAGGGGCTCACAGTTTGGTTCCCAGCACCCACATGGAGTGGCTCACCAAAGTCTACAACTCTACTCTTAGAGGAGCTGATACCTCCTGGCTTCCACAAGCACCTGCTTGTACATAGATACATACATGTACACACACACACACACACACACACACACACACACACACACACACACACAGACTATGAATCTTTTAAAATGGTAAGTGATAAGTACCAAGTAATGGGAAGAGTGAGAGGGGTGTAGGTCACAGAGGACAATGAGGCTCTTTGGAAGGTGACATCTTTCCCAAGTTCAGAGGACCATGTCTTTGTTGAGAACATGGGACTATGTGATCAGAAGGCCCCTGTCTGGAGTCAGAGTGCCTTCAAGGATGTGTTAGCACAGAGTGCTTCTACCCTATACCTGGGTCTCTGAGGTGTGCAGCCACCATCAGAATCATGTGCAGTCCTCTCAGTACTCCTCAGGTGTTCTTATCTTTCTGTTGGGTGTGGTGGTGGTTTGAATGGAGATGGCTCCAAAGGTCCATTATAAGGTAGGACCTTGTTGAAGGAAGTATGGCCTTGTTGGAGGAAGTGTGTCACTAAGGAGGGGCATTGAGGTTCAGAAGCTCAAACCAGGCCTAGTGGCTCATAGTTTCTCCCTGTTGCCTATGGATCAAGATGTAGAATTTTTAGCTCCTTCTCCAGCACCACGTCTGTCTGCATGCCGCCATGCTTCTCACCATGACAATAATGGACTAAACCACTGAAACTGTAAGCCAACCCCAATGACATGTTTTCCTTTATAAGAGTTGTGGTCATGGTGTCTCTTTACAGCAATAACTACCACAGGTGTGTTCACAGCTTAACTCTTTTTGGAGTTCTTTGCATAACTTTATTTTTTTAATTTTCTGTGTAACAAATATTGTGAACTCAGGGGATAAAAGCACTTATTTCTTATTCCTATTTTTTGTAGGTTAGGAGTCTGGCAGGGGGCTGGGCTCTTTGTTCAGGGTATCAGGGTATGAATCCACAGTGCTGGTCAGGTGCAGGGCTTGTAAGCTTTGGGGAAATGTCTGCTCTCGAGCTCAGTTTCTGTTGGCAAAGTTCAGTTTCTCATTATTGAAAATGAGACTTCTCATTTTCTTACTGGATATCCATCTCGTGGGTGAGTGTATTTGAAACTCACCACTTTCTGTTAAGAAAAATTCTAGTGTTTGATCTTGTTAGCCTTAGAGAAAAGATGAGAGAAGAAAAACTGTTAAGCAAAAGATTTTCCTGAACATTTACAAAACAATGACTTCAAGCCTCTGTACTTGGAGGTCCCTTCAACTCCATGACAGAGATCTTGTTCTGTTCTTTAAAGCCTCTGGTTTCTGTATCTAATCCGTGTGGCAAGATAAGGCCAGCCCTCATTGGACAAGTTCTCTCAGACAAAGGACAGAAGTTGGCTCTTATTACATTTGCAAAATTCTTTTATGGGAACACTTAGATGAGCTTTGTTCACATTTGGTCTCCCTTCGCTGTGATAAACACTGTGGTCCTAGCCAACTCAAGGCAGAAGGGGTTTATTTGGTCTACAGTATTATATGCTATACTAGTTTAAGAAATTCCATCATCTTAGGTAGACAGAGCAGGAACCTGGAGGCAGGATCTGAGATAAAAATCATGGAGGAGTGCTGCTTACTGGCTTGTTCCCTGTGGATCGCTCAGTCTGCTTTCTTATACGACCCAAGACCATCTTCCTAGGGGTCAGCACTGCCCACATGTGTCCCTTGCACATCAATCAACAACCATGAAAGTCACCATCAGACTTGTCTATAGACCAATCTGATGGAGGCAATTCCTCATTTGAAGTTCTCTCTTCCCAAGATATGTGCAGATTTGTGTCAAGTTGACAAAAACTATCACAGTGTTTGGTTGAATTAGTGAGTAAACAGATATGTTGCCTAGGGCAAAGGATTTAGGATTTATTTATTTATTTATTTTGAATTCTGTCTATCACATGTATTAAGCAAATGTCTAAGTCCATGTACTTCTTGTTTCTCTAAGGAGCACATTTTGTAATAGAAACTGTCTTAATGGGATATTATAGTTAAAAGACATCCCTACAATGAATGATGTTGTGGGTGTATTTCAAGGATATAGTATGGGTGGCAATTCACATGATAAGGGCTCAAGCTTCGTATTTGTTTCCATTTTTGATTCTCATAATAATTGTATGTACTTGTGAGTAAAGTGTAACCTTCAGTAAAGGTGTATAATAGGTATAATTTATCTTGTTTTTATTAGGCTATATCTTATACTTATCTATTAATTCTAAGTTAAATTGGCAAAGAGGTATTACTATTTAGTGATGTTTTTCTACAGTTCTTGTAGTGCAGTGTTATTGTTTTCAGTATTATATGCTATACTAGTTTAAGAAACACATTTATTTTCTCATTTTTGAACTAGCTCCTTGAGAATATCATACAATGCATTTTGGCCATTTTCACTCCTCCTCCACTTTCTCCAGCTACAAAATTTTGTGTCTTGTTACTTAGTTGGCACTGTTCATATTTTCTTGAATATGTGGTCACGGAATCTGGAACATGGTCACCCTACCAGTGGCCACACCCATAAAAAACAGACTCTACTTCTCTCAGTAGCTCTCACTAATATTCCTTACCTAGGATGGGAATTACCTACCAAGGTTATATCAGGGACACTGGTATTTTGGCTGGTTGGAGTTTGCCTGGGTCTGTGTTTATCCTGTCCACTGCTGTTAGTATTGTGTACAGTTGCCACATTGTGTTCAGAAAATACATTTTTTCCTCACAGTCATTTACTACCTCTGTCTCTTACAATCTTTTCACCTCCTCTTCCTCAGCAATCCCTAAGGATCAGGAGGAGGGGTGTGATAGACCTGTCCCATCACTGAGCATTCCACAGTGAGAGACACATTTTTATTGATTGGGTAAATACAAGAAAAGTACATGAAGCATTGAAAAAATACCATAGCATTTATTGGCTTGTAATTTATTGTAAGGTTTAAAAATTTCTTTTTCTGAAATTATACCAGAAATACAAGATTATGTTCTTATAATAAAATACAAAGTGCAAATTAAGCTGAAGACATTTTTGTTATTTATTTCCATTAAACCCTAAGATTCTTAGCTTATATGTATGCAGTTATTAATAGCAGTGCATTTATATTTACTGTTATGCATATTATCATATTTAATTGCATGCCATCATTTTGATTTTTACATTATAAAGATGAATATATGTTTTAATACTAAATACTGGGCTAGGCCTTTTCTTAGTCATAATGTTTTTTTCATTTTTGTCCACTTTTCTTTTGATTGTTACTTACTGGTGGGAGTATAGTTGGTGTCTCTAAGCTGCTTGTGCTTTGTCTACTGGGCAAGTTGAAAGTATTTTTCCAAGTTAAGTGCTTGATTTTTACTTTTTAAGATCAGGTCTATGTTTGATCACTTTTAATCTCCAGCTGCCAGAATTTCCACATGTGGGTTTTGTCTTGGTGATTTAACTAGGAGGACTTTCCTTTTCCATGACTATAAGGATAATTCTTTATCTCTGAAGAGATCTACTAGTACTTTAATAATATGCATCAACATCATTTATAATCTCATTTATGATGTCATAGAAACAACTTTACTAATTTCAATAAGTGTTTATTTAGTTGTCATGAGCACTTATTTTTTGCATGCAGCCCTTGCTATTTAATAATTTCTGGATTTATTATTGTGACTGGTAATTTCTTAATCCTGAACAAACTTTGCATTCACATGTGCTTAGGGCTATACAGACTGTCTATGTTTGGTCATAGCACTGTTGCTGATACTAGCTTAGAGTTTTCTCTTTTTTTCAAATTTATTTTCATATTTCATTTTCCCTTATTAATAGCTGTATACAACATTCTGAGAAAGATATAGAGAAAGGAAATTTATTTGGTTCACAGTTTTGGTCCAAGGCAAAAGACTCTTACCTGGTGATTAGCCTCTTTCTTAGATCAGTCTGGCCTCAAACTCAGAGATCCACCTGCCTCTGCCTCCCAAATGCTGAGATCAAAGGCACGTGTCACCACTGCCTAGCGATTAGCCTCTTTCTAAAGTTCCAATGTGGTACAAGGAAAGGCATGGTGACAGGCTGTATGCAAGAAGCCAGGCAAAATGTTATAGCAGGACTACTTCAATATAACTCATTAACCCATTAACCATATGACCATGCATGTAGTCAGAAATCTTTTAAAGTCTCACCTGCTCTCACCTCTTCATATCGCATACTCAGCATTAAGTTTCAATCTGAATTTCAAACTTCCTTCAAACCAGCAGACCACTCGCTCTTACACAGTGACTGAACATTAGCCAGTTGCACTTATCATCCTTTTGATGTTAAAAATACCCTATCTTTGGCCATGGAAAGCTAGTTCATGCCTACTCTGGTATGCAATTTAACAAAATGCATTATTATTGCCTTGATTATTCTCTGGCTCTCTGATACAATACTGTATCCCAGTTTTAATTTCTTACCCCAGACATGCTTTTAGCTTTATTACCACCTTCCTTCCTTCATGCTTAAACTTTTAGCATTTAAAAAATTTAAATCCACTTGATTAGAGTATAATTTACATAATTAAAATGCACCTAGTTAAATGGGTTTTGACAAATATATTCATACATCAGACGGCCACTGCAATCAAGATGGAACACCTACAAATTCTCAAAGTTCCCTTCCTCTCTCTAATCAATGCCTACCAGCACCCCAGTCCTAGGCAGCTATTGATAAGCTTTTCTGAATAGAAATTCACATTTGGTTTTGCTTATAGAATTTGTTCTGAAAGAAACAAAATAGGAAACCTCCTTTTCTTCCTATTAGTTTTTATTCAGAACAAGATTTTTGAGACTGTCCTATCATTACTTGTGGTAGAAGTTGGTTCTTTCATAGGACCAAATAGTATTTTGTCCATTTAATGGACACTTTATAATTATTAGTTCTTCTATTTAGTTGTTGATTGACATGAAGGTTGTTTTTAGTCTTGATTATGATCTAAATAATGCTTCTATGACAAACAATCATATGCAAATATTTAAATAGGAAATTGTGTTAATTTTCATAAGGTGAATCCTCTTTGGGTCATCTTTCTGTTAATGAAATAAATATTTGAGATAGATAATTGATAAGAGGAATATTTTGGTTTACAATTTTGAAGGTTTCACTGTATAAATACTTGATAAATTGGCTGCCCTATTGGTTTGGGGCCTAAGGCAAGGTACTATGTCATGCATCAGGGTAGAGAGAAAACAGAATAGACCAGAGCGCCTAAACTTTTATTGTATTAGTTACTTTTCTGTTGCTGTGGTAAAATACTATGAGCAAAGGGAACTTAAGAGAGAAAGTGTTTATTTGGGCTCATGGAAGGGAAAGCAAAGTAGTGAGTGTCCAGAGCAGGAAGTTGTGCTATCACATCTCAATTACAAAAAGGAGAAGAGCAAATGAATTAGATGTGGGCTGAGGCTGCAGACACTCAAAAGTCCATTTCACTCTCTCTCATACTTTCTCCAGAATGGCTCCAGCTCTCAAAGATTCCACCGCCTTCTCAAATAGCACCACCAGTCAGGAAACACATGGACAAACATGCAAGCCTATGGGAGACATTTCTCACATTACACTTGCCAAGAGCACACTCTAAACAACCAAATTCCTATTCTCCAGTCTTAACCTTCTATATGTTCTGTCAACTTGCAGTAGCAGCATAGACTGGGATCCAAGTCTATAATTCATAGGTCCTTGATGTACATTCAAATGGCAATATTCTACCCCTATGTACATCTTATAATGCAAAATTTATTGTCATTCTTCAAGAGTCTTCCAAGTCCTAATGATCCAGCATCATACAAAATCCAAGTCCAGAATTTCCCAGGTGACTCAGAGCAAACTCAGATTTGTTTTCTATGGAAAAAAAATTAAAGAAAATTACTAAAGAAATAGAAAGGAATCTTAAGTATAAGATCTATGGATCAACAACTAAAGAAATTACAAATGTTACTACCATTTAAGACATGGTGGACAGAGTAGCATTCCCAGTCCATGGGGAAGGAATAGGTCCATGGATAAAAAAGACTGAACCAAAGCAGAACCAGACGGCAAACATTCGATTCAATTTGCCATGTTTTGCACTTGGGACATGTGTGGTGTAATATGACCTTAAAGTTCTTGGGAATCTCTGATCTTAAAGCTTTTTGAACAGCAACTTTCATGGCTGCCCTTTTGGGATGGTGCTGTTAGCTGCCTGCTGTCCCTTTTCGCAAGCATTTTATGTAACTTACATATCAAAATACTAGCTTGGCTTCACACTTTTGAATCAAATACCCTGTTACTTTGTGCTGATTTTTAGAGTTGTCCCGCATCCTATAGCTTATAGCTGCACATCGCCCAGCATCTGTTTTTAGGATCACAGCTTCCCCTGTGTTTCTGACCCTCCTGCCTCCCTCTCATAATCCTTTAAAGTACCCTGGCCTAACCTGAACAATCTAGGATGTTTTCCTGCCTCTGAATCTTTAATCCAATCACACCTGCAAAGATTTCTTTTAGGTAAAGGCTATATACTTGGAACATTAGGATGTTAGCACCCTTGTCTATCAGTCACACTTGTGATTCAGGTGTGGTTGCTATTGAACTTTCAAGCATGACCATTTGGAAGATAAGGCTGCTGGAATTCTCCACACCTTATTGATCTGGACATCTCAGAAGTTTATGGGTGCAAATATCTATAGCACCCACCGGGATCTGGAACGTTAACACATTTGCTTCTTCCTGGCAGGGAAGCATCCTCTCTCATGGGATTATTTAACAACTGGAAGCTGGTGTGAACACTCACCTACACTTCCTCACAAATGCTGATTGTGTGTGTGTGTGTGTGTTTAACGAGTTTAAATTTAAAGATAAATGACCACACCTTGGGAATAAGTCCAGAACTCCTTAGAGCTGCTAAGATACGTTCTTTTTGCCACTTGTAACCAGTAATCAATGAACATTGGGAGAATTGGAACACTGAGCCGTTGGGCTCGAGCTTGTCAGTGCACATCACAGACAAGGATCTCACTGCTGTGCTATCTACTCACGGCAGCATCCTCCTGCTGTAGACAAATGAACACCCATGGAGCACACAGGACCTTTTTGTATTTTTTCTTCAATCAAAGTCTTATTAAATATAATTTGGGATGCAATCATGAATTAGTGTGAGATTCCCATAATAAAAGCCTAATATTCTACGTGCTATCTTGGCCTCAAATTCATGAACTTCCCTAGAAACATTGAAGTTGAAATCTTAGAAGGAAACATGTTGGATTAAAATATGAAACTGACGAAATTCCTAGGCAAATGGTCAGAACTTGAAAATATCATCCTTAGTGAGGTAACCCAATCACAAAAGATCACACATGGTATGAAGTCACTGATAAGGGGATATTGACCCAGAATCTCAGAATACCCTAGACACAATCAGCATATCAATAGATTTCTAAAAAGATGGAAGGAGAGACCCCTGGTCCTGGAAAGACTGGATGTAGGGGAACGCCAGGACAGAGTAATGAGAGGGGGTTGAACGGAGAAAAGAGGGAGGGAAGGGGGCTTATGGGACTTTCGGGGAGGGAGGAAACGGGAAAGGGGAAGTGATTTGGAATGTAAATTAAAAAAATAAAATAAAATTAAATTAAAAAAAAATATGAAACTGTTCATATTCTAATTTTATTTTTCATGGCTGGTTATTAAAATAAAACACACATGCAAATATTTGCCTTCTGACTGATATGAAAAAATGAGTTATTGGTCTAGTGGAAGACTGGTTATCATGTGACTTATTTTGCAGATGCTTGACATTTGATATCACTATGCTGTAGCTGCATCTTCCCCAAGGCATAGGGCATTTGTTTGCAACATTGAAATGGACTCACAAATTCTGTTTGCATGTTTTACCACTAGGAGGGAAAGAAAGAAAATGAAAAGTAGTCATGTTTTTCTCTGGTGACTAAACTTAGAATTGTTCGTAAGACTTTGAGTTACATCCCTCTGGTGAATTTTTTTCCCATGTGATCCAAGCATCTTACTTATAAGGCTGTGAGACATAGCCTTCAGCTTGGACCACTCCCCAGATAATGTTTGTATGCAGCAAGCCTAGGACCACTAACACCAGGATAACATAATAATGTTATCATATTATTCTGTTATCATGTATTGCTATCATATATCACGTCATGTTATCATGTATTCTCATCTCTATGAAGTCACATGACCTACACTGTAGCTCCCAAGTCACTATCTAGTTAAGTCTTGGTTAGACTAGGTTGAATATTCTTTTATAGTCTCCTAGGAATCCCTGCATACCATGTAAAATTACTTGGATTAGATGCTTGGCTGGATAAATATTTAGTTCACATCTATCCTTGACAGCAGAGTAAGCAAACAAGCTGAAGGCAAGTAACAAATGTAAATCTCAGAATCCTAGAAAGGTTGCTTAGTAAGCCCTACTTTTACTTTCTCCTCCTATGAATGGAGCAGGGAGGAAGATGGTCCTGGAATGTCAGGCAGTATGTTTACCAAACTGAGGGATGATCTAGTGTACAGTCTATGTGAGAGAGATGCAGCTAACTTTGTGGCATCAAGCCTGAGTGATTCAGTGATTAGCTGAGTCACAAACAATTGTGATGTTACAGAAAATAATTATTGCCTAACTAATTTGTACAATGGTTACTTTATTGGAAAAATCAGTTGATTGCTGTCTCTTTTGAAACAAATGTATAAGATAAAGAAGAGATAAACAAGAATGGGAATGGGAGTTCTGATATGAATGTGGAACTTGGATCTGAACACAATTGACAAAGCATGTCCTTGTCCTTGAATGGCACGGTAGAGCCAAGGGGGGGAGCCTGGGGAATGATATACGTCTTGGTAACCTTTATCCAACAGAACTATCAGCATGTGTATCCTATGAAGGTGTTTTGTTTGTGATTTGTGTGACTTAATTGCCTCTCATGTCCTCTGGAGGTGTGACTGCACACTCCGTCCCAGGCTGTAGTGGATGTTCTGTTCTTAACTGAAATCTTCCTTTTCCCAGAAGGTGCACAGCAAGGGCAGATTTGTGCCTCTAGCTTTCTTCCTGTCTTATACTTTTATCAGTTTCTTAAGGAATTCTCAACAGAGTGCCCCAAACTGGGTCACATGCTGTCATCATTTACACTTTCTCCTCCTCCTCTTTCTCCTCCTCTTAGAGAAGAGGGTCTCAGTTGAGGGATTGTACAGATCAGATTGGCCTATGGGCATGACTGGGGTGGGATTGATTGCTAAGTGGGATGGAAGGGCTCAGCTAACTGTAGACAGTACCATTTCTTGGGCAAGTGATCCTAAACTGTATAAGAATGTTAGCTAAGCGTGGGTCGGGAGTTTGTCAGCAATCAGCTCTTCTCTATGGTTTCTGCTTCAGGTTCTTGTTCTGACTATCTTTAGTGACAGACTGTACCCCATAAGCCTTAAGTTGTTCTGAATCAGAGTGCTTCATCACACCAATAGAAAGGAAAGTAGAACACATCCCTTCCCAGAATAGCTGACTTCCTATCCCCTGTGGACCATAAGAAGGAGGATGTTTTTTCTTCAGATTCCAGGAGGCCATCACCAGAATAGATCCCACAGACCCGGTCTGTCATAGGTCAATGGAGGAGAAACAAAGATTGGGAGAACTCACTCTTGAGACCACGGTCTAGTTTTCAAGACCTTTGCCTGAAGGTCCATTCTATTTTTGCAAGTCAAAGCAAAACATATATATCAGCTTTCTCCTGCTCTATGCATTCTGTCTGGGATAAGGTCTCATTTTTTGCTCCCAGGCAAATGCAAGTTAGCAAGAACAAAGGTCATGTACACGGAAAGTCAAAAGAATGAGAATCTCATCAATAATGTAATGGCTAAAAATCTAGATAAATATTACCATCATTGAATGATCTCAGCTCTCTACACTTCTTTGGGACCTGGCTTAGCTTTCCAGCAGTCTGGTGTTTAGTTTTCTCGAGTGCTGGGCACTTTCAGGAATAACAATATATTCCACTGAGTTGCTTATGGGTCCCAGATCCTGAGGTGTATCTATCAAGAGGTCAAAGGTTCATTTCCATTACAGGAATAAAGATACAAGAGTCTTCCTGACTGAGCATGTCTCTGATCCCTCAGGCTCCTTTTTCCTCAGGCTGAGGTCATCACAGCTGAACATGGTGAACAATATGTCCTTGGAGACAGCATCCTCATTGCACCAAGGCATCTGTTCCATCAGTGGAAGCAATACAAGAAATTTTAAAAATCATCATGCCAGCTGCTTACAATTTGTTGACCCACAATAAGTGGAACAGTCAGAATATATCGCTTTTAATTCAGAATATATCACCTTGCTGGTATAGTCACAGCTCAGTGGGAGAAGGGACAGTGGAAACAAACAGGTATAAGAAGAGGTATTGGCTATTAGGTATTAGACAGCCTTTGACCAGAGAGGGATTATGTTTTTAATGAATGTAGTGAATTTGGCGAAGTTTGAATACCATTTCTAAGGGATATAGATTTGGGAAGGCACTTGTTCAGTTGTATGCACTTTTGTTTTTGAAGTAGAAACATCACCGAGGAAAACAGCTCCCATATGTTCTCACTTTGAAAATTTAGAATAATTAGTGCGCTTTAACGAGTCAGTAGATCTGTCTTCCATGTGAGTACCATACGGCACATGCAGTAAATTGGTGGTTTTCAAGTGTCGCTGGCAAGCCTTGCCTGGAACTGAAGCTCAGGTGGGTGGAGGCTGTGACAATGGGAACTTATTTATTCTGCCTTAAGTAGGTGGCTGCGTTTTGCACTGCTCTGGTTTGCCACAGATCATAATAAACAGCTCATTACCAAGCCCCCCCCAAAAAAAACCCCAAAAGAACACAGTGAATGTGTCAAAAGGAAATAAATATTTACTGAAATAACTGGCAGACTCACTCACGGATATATGCCAACTTCACGTTTGTATGTGTTATTTTAACTTGCAGTTTTTCTCTCCAAGCCTTTCTAAAATGTCCTTCCCCCCCCTTTTCTGATGGAGTAGCTTCAGTGTAAATTAAAGTCTGTCTAAACTTCTTGCCCTAGTCTTTATTGATGTTTGGGACCTTGCTTCATAAGCAGGGAAGCCTGTCATGGATTTTGAAGTACTTTTGAATTTTTAAAGCAAACCTCTTATTCTAAGGCTTAAATCTAACTGTCCAGAGGTCAAGGTTGAGTGAAGTGCATTTGTTTGGCTGCCTTTTTGTCTTTTCTACAACAAGCACTAAATTACTGTGCATCCCTGGGGAGCTGACAACCCTCAAATGGGCATGTGTTCAGCATCAGGGCTGTTGAAACACTGTAAGAGAGAACAGAAATAAGAGGGTGTGTCTTATGTGAGGATCAAGACAAGCTTATCTGAAAAAGAAGCATTTGAAATGAGTCTTGGTAGACCAAGGAGATGCTTGGGTCTTGGGAAAGCGACTGGAGAATAGAAACAATGCCAGTGTGGTGGGATGGCATATCTACAAGTCCTGAGAGGGAAGAAAGACTCAATTATTTGGGAAAACTGAGAATAATGATTCTGAAGGAGTCAGAGAAGGCTGAGAAAAGTTGAAGAGACCTGTACTAAAACAAAAAGTTTAGGACTTCAAGGTAGGTCTGCAGAGATGGCTCGTTGGTTAAGAATGCATACTGTTTCTACAGAGGATCCAAGTTTTGTTCCCAGTACCCATATCAGGTGGCTCCCAACTCTCTGTAACACCAGCTTCAAAGGATCTGACACTATCCTCTTCTATGAGAAACCTGTCCCGTGTGCCTATGCACCTCTCTCCCCTGTAATTAAAATTAAAACCCTGGGAGGGGGGAGTTTAAAATGAACTAAAGTGATTAATGTTGTTCTCCACATGGAGTAATGGAGCTGAAAGGTATCTGATTAGTCAGGTAGAATTCTTGCCTTTGCTTGAGAGAGGGTCTCAGCATGATGCTAGGCTTGAACTCATGATTTTCCTGCTTCCATCTTTGAAAGGCTCACAGGGATGAGCCACTATTTCTGCCTGGAGCTATTGCCTTTGGTTAGACTTTTTATAAGCTCACTCTTTTCTATACCTTTAGACTTTTGTCATTGAGGTACCTAAAGGTAAAAGTTCCCATGTAGAAAGCCACCAGCAATGCAAAGGTAGGTGGCTTTGCTTAAGGAAAGCAAATTGCATCCAGCAGCACTGATTATTACTCTGTGACTAGGGTTTGTTTTGAAAATTTGTGTCAATATTCTTTTATATGTAAATTTATGGTTCATTGATTTTTCTAAGTGAGTTGTAATCAAAGTCCATTTTGTTTATTAACTGATGAGTTAAAGTCTTGACATACAGCCATCTCATACCTTTATTCCTGGTAATTTCAGTTCCCTATAGCATCTTTGTTATAGACCTAGATCTATTTCTTTTCATGAAGAATCTCGTAGCTTACTTTTTTTCTGTACCATTAGACTCTGGACAAATGTTTCCCCATGAATCGGTTGATTTTGGTTAACTCAACAGCACTATTTGGATAGTGTGCTTTTATTCACACTACTGTGCATTTTTTCCTCCTCTTACACACACACACACACACACACACACACACACACACACACACACAGTGCTCTAGAGAAGATGGGAACTATTTGAAAGAGTCTGAGAGGTAGCTGCTTAATCTATAGTAAAATACGCACAACTTCTAGGCCTAGGTGCAAAAGTAGCAGTGGCTTTAGGTATTCATCTGAAGAGACTCCTCCTCCTCCTCCTCCTCTTCTTCCTCCTCCTTCTTTTTCTCCTCCTCCTTCTCCTCCTTCTTCTCTTCCTCCTCCTTCTTTTTTTCTTTCCATTTTTGAGGTACTAGGGATTGAAGTCAGGGCCTTGTGCATATTGAGCAAGGACTTTAACAAGTGACTATATCCCCAGCCCTGAAGGGGCTGTTACTGATGATGGCTCATGCTATCACTGAGCTAATCTTCCTAGTCATAGCAGAGGACAGTAATGGAATAGGGAATGATACTTAGCTCTTAAAAGGGAGAGAATCCTATCAAAAATGTGAGAACTCAGGATCTTCAGTGACATGTTAATAGAATTAGGGAGTCACTTGAGTCCACAGTCAGGCCCACAGGAAAGAAAGAACTGAGTCTTAGCTCTGAGCTAAGAGCTAGCATATTTATTTAACACAGAGTAAAAAATTCAAAAGAGATACTAGTAATCAGCTGAGTCTGCTACAGACCATCTCAAATGACACCTTGGTTACATACTTGCTTGTGATGACAATGGAAACACTGACCAAACCTTTCTTTGAATATGGCACTTAGCCGTAATAATTGGTTCATAATATGAATACAACATTCAAAATTAAAGCCCCAGGATGCTCTGAGATTGTGTAACAATGAGTTAATTCTCCCTAAACCTCTTAGTTTATATTTTCTTTCAGAGAATGAAGCAAAGGTATTGATATTTCTCCCACTTCTTTTCCTGGTCTCTTGGAACACACTTATGATCCTTGAGGTCAATCCAAAGATGATAGAAGTAATTTCAATAAATTCTAGTTGATCAATAGGTGAATAGGTATGTATGCAGATTGGATACATTCTTTTCCTCTTCTCTCTCTCTCTCTCTCTTTCTTCTAAAAGTCATTGGGCATAGAGCACTAGGAATGAAAGAAGAGACATTGATGAATTTTTGGATGTGTCAAAGCAGAGTTTTTGTTTTAACCAGTGCTTGAGAACCTATGAAGATAAGCCCAATCTTCAAAATCAGTACATGGTGATGCCAGAATTGTTTTTCCTTACCCCAGCATCTTACGCTGGTCCAGTTCACCTCATTCTATCTGCCACACACTTTGCCCACTTCCACAGCCATATAAAGGCAAACAGAAAACACAAGATATTGTTTTCTTACATTCAAACAACATATAGACTTAATTCCAACACAACCACTTTACCTTGCTCACTAAAATGAAGGTTCATGTTTATAGGGCTACATTCTATAAAAAGTATCTTTTTCTTAAGAAAAGTACAATGCAATGGATAAAGAGAGGGAGATGAGACAACTGATGAAGAGTAGAGACACAGTGAGCCACTTTTAGCAGATGTCATTTAATGATGAATCATTACATGTTTGGCTCAATCATCTGAAGTATGCTATTATCTTCATCTTGTGGATCCAAAATATGGTGGAACCTGTGTAGTTGGGGTTATTGTATACTGCATCGGCGGAGTTAATCTTAGAGCCACCTGATCTCAATACTTGGCTTTCTCTGTAGTTTTCTTTGCTTCTTCCTCTATGACACGTATTTTACAATCAAGCCAGATATCTTTCTGAATGTATGGCTTCCCCAGGTAAGGAGATGGCACCCCAGCAGCAGCTGAGGAGACTTGAGTGGCTATAGTTCTCCCCAAATTACTTGAACTGTCTGGGCTAGAGTTTTCCCAATGATCTCCCATAGCTTGCTGTCATCTGACAACAGTTGGGAGCTGGGAACAGCACTTATCAGCTGCTCCGCAATAACAAATATTTGGCATCAGAATAGAGAGATGAAAAGGAGACCACCGAGGAGTTCTTTCTGTGGGGACAGCAGAGAGAGTGTACTGTTCAGGGACTGGCTCTGATGACTGAGATAAGTGTAATCCAACAGGAAGGACAAAGTGAGAACAGCTGAAGAGGAGAGCAGGAGGCAGGGCTTTGCTTCCAAGGCATTTTAAGAAAAAGGTCTGGAGCAGTGGAGGAAGAATGGGGTAAAACCTTGGCAGAATCAATATGGCAGCTGCTAGACACATGTGGCTAGCTAGAACTAGATAATAACATTGGTTTATAATTGCATACATTGAAACTATAGGTCTTCAGTCACGTTGTCAATGTTCCGAGGGCTCAGGAACCACATGGACAGTGAGTAGCCACTGCAAGGGATAGTCTGGATATAGATAATCACAGAAAATTGTGTCAGGCAGGAAGAGGTGAGATTAAAGAGAGCCAGAAGTCACAGTGGGAGGCTACGTGGCACAGGGGACCTGTGCTGGCAGAGCTGTGGTTTTAAGGGTCAGAATTCTCTTACCTCATTTAGCAGGTAAATGACATCAGCCACATATGCTTCGATTATTTTTTAACTATCTGTGACAAAATATGCCTAAAAACGAATGTCCTATTTTAACCAACTCAAGTGTACTTTTGAATATGAGGCATGTTTATGCATTTGAATATTAAGAATGTTCACATTGTTATATACCCAATCTCTAGAAATGTTACATAATTGAAATGTTGTACTCAGTAAATTACTCCCCATCTCTTTCTCTAGCCAGCATCTCCTAGCAGCCACTCTATTTTGTATTTCTGTGAGTTTAATTGCATTTGATAACTTGTGCAGGTAGAGTATTACAGTATTTGAGTTTGGTTGGCTTGTTTGCTGACTGACTGATTTCATTTGGGGTGATGAAACGACCCTCCATGTGTCAGAATTTCTTTCCTTCTCAAAAATAAATACTACTCTGCTGTGCCATGGTTTAAAATGTACCATGTATTCCCCAAGGGTACGTAAGTGATGTTCGAAGGCCTATTCAGGGTGGTGTCCTTGGAAGGGCTGTAGGTTTATGAGGAAGAAGACCCTTGTGAGAGGTCTTTTAGTTATTGAGGGGATGCCCTAGAAATGCTATGCTTGGGACAGGGATAAGGCTGATTTGTCTCTGCCCAGTTCTGTGCTCCTGGTTCAATATGTAATCACTCATTCCCTAGCTCCTTAGCAACCCGGACCATGGCATTCTGCTACCAAGTGCTATAGCCAGTATCCGGTCCAAGCCCTTGAACTCCAAAACTTTGAACTGAACATTCTTCCTCACAGTAGCTTTGGTGTTCTGTTACTGTGAAAAGTGACTAATTCACATCACAGATACATAGATCCCATGAGTGTCAACAGCTTCTGGTTACCCTCCTCCTGACAGAGGAGTAGGACAGAATCTGGCTTTTGAGTAGAAAAGCTGCCCTTGGGCTGTGCAGAGTATCAGTGCTAGATAGTGCAGCCCAGATAGAGTGGATTTCTCTCTGTCTGACCTGACTCGGACCCCAGCACCGACTGAGGTAAGGAGGCTCTGGGTAATATTTGCTACGACTTTTTAGGAGGGTTGAAGGCAGCTGCTGGAAAACCACCAGTCTGTTCAAGGTGAGTGAGGTAATTTCAAAGCACTGAGGATTGCCTGGCATTCCTAGACACCTCTGTGAGGCTCTCCAGGTATTCGTCCCCATAGAGCCAGATGCACCAGAAAACCAGTGAGCAACCAATATTGCCTTTGTTATGCAATTGGTCCCTGATAGTAGAAAGAGACTATAGAAGTTAAAGGGTTTGAGGGTATGAATAGGTAAGAATTTTGGTGGAAGAAAAGCAGAACAAAAAGATTGACCCAAGTAATAGTGGCAATGCCCAGAGAGACTGATAAAAGTAATCCCAGAAGGAGAAACCAGAGACACCAGAGAGGCTAGAGAAGGACCAACTTGCTTATTGTAAACAGGAAGGACATTGAAAAAAATAAATGGTTCTAATTGGAAAAGGGGAAAGGTTCCCTGTCCTTCACTTGGGCAAGGATTGATGGGGATGGGGCCTCTGTTCCACTGAGTCCCGGGAACCCAGGGTACATTTAAGGTAAGGAGCAAATCTATTAAATTCCTGCTCCATGCCAGCCTGCCCCTACTATCCTGTAATTAGGAGACGCTAGGCACTGGGATCCTGGAAGAGGCCAGTGGCCTACCTTCTCAAAAGACATGGTTCTGTTTCTGCCAGCAGGCCAGTTTCTTTCCCACAGTTGAGGATACAGCTATGCTAGTGAAAGATCACGGCCATCTGACTTAGGGCCAGGAAGTGTTCCTAACCAACGTGCACTCTGTAGGGAGGCAGAGTCCATTGCAAAGTGTCAGAGAAGTTGAACAGTGCTCTCATACTAGTGCTTTGTAGAAAGTAGAATTTCTGAGCTCTGAAATAGGGCAATTGGCAAAAGAAATACACTGGTAAAATACTGAGGCCTTGTCTTCATGTGTGAAGTGTTTACCTGAAACTCTTATTAAATTTAAAATTGAGTTTATATCCTTTCTTATTATTAAAATTTAAATAGGAAAATATATTCTTTAATCTAATGTGCTTATAATATAAAATAACTAAGCATTTGCAAAAACATATATTCTAAAAATGAGTTTTAGGTTGTTTCTTTGTGTATTTTCTACTCTTTGACATGTACTGATAATCTGCAACAGACACTAGTTGATACACAGAAGTCCCTGTTTGTCAATGTAGCCTTGCTTTTCTGTTTCCATTCCTTGGTTCACACAGTTTATGCTTGTATAAAGACCTTCTGCATGTTTCAAGGCTGTGGGAACACTGTCTAGTGTTATTTTCTAGGAGACAGGCTGCTTCGCTGGTTCCAAGCTTTCTGCAAGCCCTGGGGTGAGGACTGAGTTTATTCTCTTTCATGTGCACCCAGCATCACTTGGGAAATACCCCTCTCCCATGTTAGTCAGCAGCTCCACTCATCTCAGCCATGTGTGTCAGCTTCTGTTGATTCTGTTTCAGTTTTTTGTACTACCACCCTCTTTCTTATATGTTCTCTTTGTGCCCTGCCTCTTGCTTTCCATTAGAATTGCTTCCTACAGTTTTCTTCTTTGTTAAGAGGAATGTGTGCCATATGAAGAGTGAATATTAGACCCATGTAACCTACAGCAAAGAACACCCTTATGTCACATACTCAGAAATGTAACACTCACTTACTCACTCACTGCTGCCCCTCTCAGTCCTTTAGCTTCCCTGCAGCATCTTTGTAGTCATATCCCCAATTCAGAGGGGCACCCACCTTTTTCTCCTGATGTACAAAACTGTCCGCTGAGCAAAGCAGTCACTGTCTTTGTTAGCATTTTCTTGATTGTTAATTGATATAGGACGGCTTAGTCCACCATGGGCAGTGCTATCCCCCAGCAAGTAGCCTTGGGTTATATAAGGAAGGTAGCTGAGTAAGCATTCCTCTACAATTTCCTCTTCAGTTCTTGCCCTGACTTTTCTCAATGAGGAACTGTGATGAGGAAAGGGTAGATATTGATTGCAGCTCCACAGGGAGCATCTATTGCTGTACTCTCTTGTGCTTGGCCTGGTTTGCAAGATGTGTTTGGATCTTTTCCTGCTATGTACCTTGTATTACTGATTATTTTTTTTCTTCTGCTTTCAAAACTTACATTTGGATTATTCTTCATGAATTTCATATCAGTCTTTGGAGGATGGGTGTCTGGTAATTTTAGGGTCCTGCTATGAACCCAAATGTGTTTATTTGGGGAAGCTAGTGTGGGAGGCATGGTGTCTCGAGTGTTCTTTCAAAGTAAAACATATCTTGAAGAATACTGGAGTGGCAAGCACCCAGGCAAGGCTATTCCTGGTTTCTCGTTGGTGTATTCTCTTCCTACATGTGGGTATTTTAGTGGATGGTGAAGTTTTATTTTAATCTCTCTGTGTTGTAGTCTTCTTCTCACACATAAAAGGGTATATGTAGTCTTGAATTTCAACAGTGAAAATGGCTACGGTATACAAACCACATGATAAAAATACACAGTTTTCAGATTTAAAATTTTTCTTTTGTTTACTCTGCCACCTTGACCTGTTTGCAGGCTAGTGCTGACTCTGAGTGAAGGACAGTTCATTAAAGCTTTGTTCTTTCCAATGGAGGCATTCACTGGATCAGGCCATCTAACTTTCTTTATTTTGTGTTGCCTTCACACCTTCTTTAAGGACAGTCTTCTTCATGGATGCTGAATTTTGACCCCTGGCTCCTTCTGACTCTCACTGCTATTAAAGAGTCTTACCCATAATTGTGGTGTTTGTTTACCTGCTTAGGAGGGATGAATGAATGAGAATAGTGCCTGATAGATGGGGCCATACCTCGGGTTTTTTTTATTGCTCCTGAAGTATGAATGGAAAAAAAATCTTGAAAAAAACAAACCATTTTCTTATCAAACGGGAACAATGTGCGTGTTGGGGGTGGAGCCTATAGAAGAACAAGGAACAAGCACGCTGCGCAGAGGGTTTTCAAGTTCATTAAGACACAGATTATCTGCAGATACTTGTAAAAACCCCAGAAAATGAAGAACAAATCCTCCCATCTTTAAGAAGGTGGGGCCCTCTTCCATCTGACAGAATGGCCTGTGCGCTGTGTAGCTGCTAAACATTCTAAGCACTGAGGAAATGGGTCCAGACAGACTCATCTGCTCCCAATTCTGCAACTATTTAAAGCTGCTGTTATGTCATGTGCCTCTGCCTCTGTGTTCCTCCTGAGTGTGATGCTCTTGTCCATGAAATTGTCTGTGTCAGTAAGAGTACAAGCTTTTGAAGTGTCTTGCTGGAGTCCCTGAGCTTTTAAGAACGCTTATCCTAAGGATCACCAGCATCATGCTCCGTCTTCAACCCACACTCCCATGAAGCCGCTGAAACTCATTTCCTTACTGCATCAGTTTAGGTTTCATGGTGTTTTTTTTATTTTTTTTTTATTTTGAAATACTTTTACCATCCGATAGATGCAGGCCTACTTGCTGCATACCTTGTATCCTGCTTCCTCCATGTGCCAGTTCTCTGGAATTTTGCAATGTATTGTTGTGGTAGGCTGAGAGTATTGGTCATGTGCTCTCCCCCAAGATTCCTACATCAGAACCTAAAGCCCCTTGTGTCCTCAAGGAGAGGAAAGACTTTGAGGAAATGACTGCCTCTTGAGCGTTCCACTTCTTCATGGTGTTAATGCTCTTGCTAAAAATGCTAATGAATTAATTCATTATTAATGCTGTTATAGAAGGTGTTAGAGGGAGATGACTAAATCTTCTCCCATGTGAGGACCCAGAAAGTGCCACACTGAAGAAAAGCCTCTGACTAGACACCAAATCTGCTGGCATCTTGATTTTAGACTCTCAGCTTCCAGAGCAGTACAGTTTCGTTACTTATAAATCACCCCCATCTAAGATGTCTGTTAAGCAGGTCTAGTAGATCAAGGTGATTTCCATTGAGTTAGTGGCACTCACTGAAGCACAGACTCCCCTAAGAAATCTCCAGCTTGGTACATGGGTTTGGATTTTCACTTTTGGCGGATGGTCCCATTGAGCTGTTGCTGCAGGAGTAAATTTGTGTGACCATTCCAACAATCTGGATGGAAGTCTGCTCCAGTATCACCAAGAGCCTTTCATTCTGGATCTCCTCTTTTGAAAATGATTACAAAGAGGCTAAATTTGTGTAACTTTCTATATAGTATACTATATTGCTTTACTGTGGAAGAAGTGTTATATTGGAAAGGCATTATTTTTAGTCCACATTATTCAGGAGGCACCTGTAAGAACCGTGGTCTCATTTTTACTATACAATTAATACAATATAATATTATTACAGGCCAAGAATACAATATTATTCTGGCTGTCAATTGTTATACAATAACATATCCCAAACCTTAGTGGTGCATAATAGCCTCGATTTGTTTTCGCATACATTTGAAGCTGGGCAGTGATAAACAATGTGTCTCTATTTTCCGTGGCATCCACTGAGGTGGCTGAGCCCAGGCTTCTGCACAGTGGAAACCATGCTCACTCATAGCAAAGTTGCCTGGGTTTAACAGAAAGCTTGAGCATTGAAAATAGAGGCACGCTACTTCTTAGGCCTAGGTCTGGCATAGAATCATCTACAAGTATTAGGAAACCCAAAACCAGCTGTAAGCGTAGAGAACACATACGTCCTTTTTGAAGAGAGGAAGTGTCAATATTCTGGTAATCATATTCGAAAAATTACTGCATTGCTTTTTTACATAAAAGAAAGTGTCACCTCAAAAGGACTTAGAATTTTAAACATCTAACGTGTTAAAATAAAAATGAGGTTCAGAAACTTGGTATTCTGAAAAGTGAGGTATTGAGAAATAGTTACTGGAAAGGGGTGCAGGTGTGTATTCACATGCATCAGTGCACACACATGCATAAATTTACACACACATGCATAAGTGCACACACATGCACACACACAGGAATAAATGTACACACATGCGTAAACATGCACACATACACACATGCATTAATGCACACACACACACATCATACACATATGATGAAAATGTATATTGTAAAACATGAACAAGGATGAATTTGTATCTGGACTTTTCCATTATATGTCAATAACTGTTGTTAAGCGAAACAGGAAGGTAATAGATACCTGAGATAAAAATATAAGAATTAAAACTTTTTAAACTAATAAACTTTGAGGCTCTATAGATAAGCCCCAAAGCAAAGAAATGACCAGATATTTGATCCTGAGGCAACACAACCCTTTTGTCTAATGGCAAAGACAGTGAATCCCTTCTTGATTCTCATTTCCAGTACATTTATTCTGAATCGAGGGGTTGAATATAATTTCCTTTAAATATGTTAAATATGAAAAGCAAGCAATATAATTTTATGATGAGGGCATTTATCACTTCCTGGCAATAAAGTATTTTGAGTATAACTTTGTAATATTAAACACAAATGGCAGCAAAATAAAAGTTAAGACTTTCTATATATAGAATAGTTGATTTTTATCTATGAATCTGTATTAAAACTGAGTAGCTCCAGTTTTAAATGAATGTTATTAAAGATTGGGGGTGTGTTAAAATGTATTATAATTATAAATATTCATGTCTCATATAAAGCTTGTAGAACAATCACAGCATGACTGAAATTATATATCTCTGCACACATTTCCACCTGAATTTTCTAATTATGATTTAAGGTTGTAATATTTCATAGGTATTCTTAATTGTTGAAATATTTAAATTATATCTGTATTTTTTTGAGGCAAGGATTTGCCTTTCATTTCAGCTGTCCTTGGAACTCGCTATATAGCTCAGGCTGGCATCAAACATGTACTAAACCTCTCCTGCCTTAGCATCTACAGCACTGGCATTTGAGGCATGAGTCACCAATACTGGTTTAAATT
Source organism: Tokudaia tokunoshimensis (assembly GCA_036184795.1). Classification (NCBI taxonomy): domain Eukaryota; kingdom Metazoa; phylum Chordata; class Mammalia; order Rodentia; family Muridae; genus Tokudaia; species Tokudaia tokunoshimensis. The sequence goes on along the minus strand of BTHU01000014.1, from coordinate 67,302,785 downwards.
GTGTTTTATTTTATATGTGACTGCAATCTTTTACATTTTTTATAAGTTTGAACACTTGGTTGATTCTATGAAGTCCGAGTATATGTAGCATTAAGATAATGCCCCTGAGAAACTGGCATCTTCAATTAGTTTATCTCCAACTAAAATGAGAAGACAAATAATACAATATTTTTTAGACCAAATCTCAAGAATTTATGTCTTTTTCCCCTTGAAAAATCACATAGAATATAAAGCTCTAGAGTTCTTTCTAATCCCTCAGATGAGAATTTAAAACTTTAGCTTGTAGCATGTTAACTTTTTGTCAATTTGGAAACTATCATTGCAACAAATACATCAATACAGAATCTGATTTGTACTGGTAAGAAAATGTTATGTATGAAATGAGTGTTCTGATATTATCAGAGATTAAATCACTGGAGGCAGGGCTGTTGTATTAAAATCAGGACACAAACACAAGTATCTTTGGCTTAGTATTGAGTACTGCATCACCACAAGAGGCTTAGACAGTGATACCATCAAAGCGTAGGCAGGGCCATAAGGGCAAACTGTTGGAGCACTGGGCCTGCCACAGGCATGGAAGATTCTTGCTTAGTATTCTCACAAGCTGAGCATTCCCTGTTTTCTGGCTTCAGCAGTGGTCCTTGTTAAAAAGTCACCAGCCTCCGCTAGAAAACTCAGAAAACCCAACAGAAAAACTAAGTCTGTGCAGGCACAGAGAGTGAGAAATTATAGTTAGAAAAGTGAGCCTGTAAAACATCTTGTACCAGAAAGCAATGATGCTTTCAGGATTAAGGGGACCATTTAGAAGTGACAGGGAAGTCGCTCACACCAGTTTGAGGGAGAGCCTACTCTTGACATTATTGGACCTCTAAAGGATCCACAGAGAAACCAATTGCCTTGGTTACATTTCTATTGTTGTGAAGAGACACCACGACCAAGGCAGCTCATAAAAGAAAGGATTTAAGTGGGAGCTTGATTACTGTTTCGGAGGGTGAGCCCATAACTATCATAGTGGGGAGCAGGCAGGCACACTACTGGGGTAGTTATTGAAGGCTTACATCTAATCTACAAACAGGAGGCAAAGAGTAAGTCTAGGGCTGGCATGGGCTTTGGAATTCCAAAGGCCACCCCCACTTTCCCCAACAAGGTCACACATTCTAATCTTTTTCAAACAGTTCGTCAACTGGGGAATCAAATAAGCATTTAACATCTGAGCATATGGTGGCCATTTTTATTCAAATCACCATACTGATAAACAGTAGGCTGTGCAGTCACAAATCCAGGGCAATGATTAGGAGAGGACAACTGGTTGGGGTCTCCACAATCTCCAAATGGAACTGAATAGAAGGCAGGTATAATTTTCAGTCTTTTGATTCAAATTGTGTTGTATTATTGACTCATTTATTGTGCCAGAGAAAATTATAGGGATTAGCAAACAGAAAGCCTTCGCTTTGCATATTTTCCGACTCACTGGGACCCTGTAAATTAGGAACCCTAATCAGATAAAAGTGTATAAAGTATCCAAACTGCAATGGAAGATCACTTTATGTATTTTTCAAACATTTTGTTAGTTCAACAGCATTTAGATGAAAGATCAAGGTTTGGGGTTGACAAGATGGCTCAGTGAATAAAAGTTCTTGCTAACAATCCTGGTGGCTTGAGTTCCATCCTGCCTCTTACATGGTGGAGGGAAAGACCTGACTTGTAGCAGTTGTCCTTTGACCTCCACATGCTCCATAAAATATCATGATTCATAGTAATAAGTACATAAAAACTCAGGTGGGAGCTACAGCTTTTTATTAAGGATAATTAAATGTTCTGTTAACTTCAGTCTAGAGAAGGGAACATTCTACTCTTTAAATTGTGAAATTTGATGTAGTCTCTGTAAGCTGAAAATGACATTTTAAAAAGCCACAAGGAGCCCGAGGTCTTTGTGTCTGTGATGGTGTGGAGGACAGGCAGAAAGTTTAAACTGAGAGTCTGAACACATTCAACAGTGCTCATAGCTGATCTTCAGCATCTCCACTGTGTGTGCCTGCCACACTCAAAGGCTCACTGTTAGCCCAGATGTCTTTCCAGTCTGTAAGGGGGCTACCAGGCCAGCTCTGACCTCTACTGCAACCCTGCTGGGACTCTGCAACCATGCAAAGAAACTGAAGAGGATGAACCCTCAGGCGAGTTGCCCATTGGATTTCTTGTTGACCCTTCTATTATATACGAAATGCAAGTTAACACTATTCTGTACTGGAGAAATCCATATACAAGCCACAGCTACATAAAAAACTCACACCAAAGACAGGTGAGAAGAGTCAGGGTGGTTTCACTTATTAGTTCCTTCAGCCAATACTGCTGCTGTGCAGTAGGGCAAGAAAACTGTTGTTCTGAACACAGAGAGATAACTCGGTTGTAAAGAGCATGGGCACTTTTGCAGAGGTCTTGAGTTGGATTCCCAGAAGTCAAGTTGGGCGGCTCACAACCACTTGTAAATCCAGCTCCAGGGGCTCTGATGCCCATTACTAGACTCCTGCATTCATGAGTGCACACAAGCAAACACACACACACACACACACACACACACATCCTCTCACATATAAATTAAAAATTAAAAACTCTTTAATAAAATTGTAGAATTTGTTCTCTCATTGTGGAACAGGCATCCTGTCTCTCCCTTCTCCCTTTGAAGAGGTTTTCAGATAACAGAAACAAAATTTCCAATCTCTTCCCTACTAATCTATGAGGCACGAAGAACACATTTTCTCAGGGAAGCCGTCTTTGCATTATTTTCCGCTGAGTATTGTGTCTTCATCCATCCCATCCACACAGCTGAAGCATGCTCTTGAACTCCTTCCTCCCTCCATGAGTAACTTTTCTTTTAACTCTAAATGTTCCAGGTCTTTTTACTAGGTGTAGACTGTCCATGGACAACCTTAAAATTTATATAAAAACTTCATTTTTTTAAACTTAAGAACGCACACATAGGGAACAAATAGCAAACAGAAACAATGCCAAATCCCCACAAACTTATTGAGAGGAAAGAAATATGTTTGTGTTGAATTTCTATTAGTATGCATAACTTGCTAAACTATGTGATATTTTTAAGAGGGTTGTGCTAGACATTGATTTAAGCATTCTTATAAGCAAGCCTATATCATGACAGAGACCATTATGCCTGAATATCCTCTTATCCACACTCAACCATAAATCATTATCATGCATCATTTAGAGTAAAATATGGCAATTTAAAATTATTGATCAGTTACTTCTGTATGCTAGGGGATGCTTAATAGCTTGTAAGAACAGAAGTGATGGAAAAAAGTAGTTAAAAAAGAAAACCAATATTAGTCTCTATAATTTTTTAAAGATTTAATTTTAATTTTAATGTGTGTGTGCACACACGTGTGTGTGTGTGTGTGTGTGTGTGTGTGTGTGTGCGTGTGCATGTGTGTGTGTATGTGTGTGTGTATGTGTGTGTCTATACCTGTTTCTGTTCCTGTATGTGCATGTGATTGCCTGTGGAGTCCAGAAGAGGGTGTCAGATACCCTGGAGTTGGAGTTACAAGTGATTGTGAGTCTCCATATATGGGTACTAGGAATTAGACTCAGGTCTGCAGAAGCATATCTACCTACTCTTAACCACAGCCAACTCTCTAGGCCCCACCACTATATTTTATTATATTTCATACCAGAGTCACAGGAGCATGTTATAATCATGGTCTGTTAATCTTCACATCAGCCGTGAACTCAATAACCTCATCTTATTCTGTTTTATAGATAAGGCAACAGTGAAAATTAGAACATTGATTAAAATTCCTCTTTATTTCAAAGGGCGGCTTTTATAAAAGCACATATCAAGTTTTAACTAATTTAATTAATAAATAACACACATATTACCTGGTAACATCACCAGACATTCTTCTTATAAAAATTCAGCTTTAATTACACTTAGCTAAATAATGATCAGGTCACACCGACAGAAGGAATTTATTTTTCTAAAATAAATACAACAAATTTGCTCCTTTTTCTATAGTTATTATTTTTTCTATAAAGTCAGATTCTATCATTTTTTATTAACTTAACCCTGCTAAGTTCTATGTAAGTAATCTTTATTTATAAATAATTTCTATTTCTTGTTTCATTTTTACTCTATAAATGAGGATAATACCCTTGGAATTTCATTAAATTGTGATTCACTAAAAATGAATTAAAACTATACATGAAGCAAAAGTGTAGTCCTTAGAAACACTTATTTTGTGAGATTGCACTGCTTTAATAAAATGTTAAAAATGTACTATGAAATGGTAATTATGCCTGCTTTACAAATGAGACACATAAAACTTAGAGAGGACAGATAAATTGCCAAGTCACTAAACTTCAGGGCTGCAAGAAATTTCCTCTAAAATAGCATTGGTTCTATTACATTTGGTGTCTCTTATATACATTTGGGAGGGTGGGACAAAAGAGAGAAGGAAAGTCCCTTTTCATTTGATGCTGTTGAATTTTCACACAGTGAATTTTCTGGAAAGCTGTGAATAAACAGCACTCTGACAAAAAGCACTTGAGATATACCATCTTTTGGCCAATTTTAATTCCAGGCATTATCATATGTTGTGGTTCCTTTGAAAGCAGCTGAAAGGTGTTCTCAGGTTTGATTCAGGAGAGCTATTTATTATATCTACAAAGCTTTAATAATATCGAACCATTTCAAGGGCTTCTTTGGATTAAACATGCAGGGTTTTGAATACCAGGGTTCTGAGACTCTTCCTGTCCCCTTCTTGGTTTTGCATTGTTTTTAAAAAACCAAATTGCTTGTGTTTGAAATTCATGAAACAGAACACATCTCACTTTTCAGAAAAGGACACTTTCCAAGTTTACTGAAGCAACCTCGACAGAGTCCTGAAGAGACCTATCACACATACCTGTCAGATTCTGCTCCTGTCGGGACCCATGCTAAAACTCTTCCATTTTCTCTTTCTACTGGATGAAGTCCAAATACTTGCCATGGCATACCTCTTGCCTTTCCTTCAGTTTCATATTCCATGACTCTGTTCCTCCACATTCATGTTTTTGCAAAGCTTGCTAGCTAGTTGTTTCTAGAATATACCTTGCTTTCCTCCAACCCCTCTCCAGTCTGCATGTCCAGTGGTAGATGCTTCATTCTCTGAGGAGTTAGCTTTATCTCCTTGGCCTTCTTCCATTAGTTTTCATCCAGAATTTCATCAGAGCACACAATGCTCAGAATCTTTAAGTGTCCCTAGGCTTTAAGTTCTGGTTGATTCAAAGCATCAAAGACTAATTTTAGATCTGAAGAGACCTGGCAGTCTAAGGTTCACAGGATGACTTATTGATGTAGGGTCTGCTCTTAAGGAGCCTTCCAGACTGATGGACAGATGAATGAGGTTGTAATTGTACTGATGCAGTAACTCTTACTAAGGAGTCTTCTTTTTCTATTTAGTAGTCATTAAAATGTCCTTATTAATGTACTATTGTGGTTTCTGTCTCTTTACTAAAACCTCACCAGGGTCAGAGGAGAGCCCAAGTGTTTTGGAAACACAAATATCAATTTGATAATTAGTGTTTAATCATCAACTTGATAGAATGTAGATTCACTTGGGACATGGACCTCTGGATATGCCCATAAAGAATTATCGTTGTGTAACGTGAGATGTGAACCTTCTTTCTCTATGGGCGGCATCATTCCCTGGGTGGGATCCTGCACTACAAAGTGGAGAAAGAGAGCTGAGTAGCAACATGAATTCAAGTTCCTCAACTCAAAATAGGCTTCAATGGCAGCTACAACCACTGTGCTTTTAAAAGTGCAAATATGGTGCTCTACTGAACATGGATCTACATTTAAAGGTGATAATATTAATGGAGATATTTGAGATTTGAAGAAATCTCAAATTCTGTTGGTTCAGAAGTCTCTTGCAATAGTCAACAGCTGTGATACAAGACAATGGTTTCTATTTGATTAAAAAATTGACATTTCCAGACAAATTTAGAAAACAGCCCAAGTATATGGAATCCTTTGTTTTATAATATTAGATTTGTTGTTGTTTTTAAGGGTATGCATGACAAATTGAATTTGTTCCTAGGAATAGCAGGTCATGTGCTTAAAGAGTCTAAAAGAAACACTTTAGAACATGTGCACATATAACAAATTAGTCCGTCCTAGTTCATGGACATTTGCCTCAGCCTGGTGTCCTGCTTGTACTGTCAACTTGATATAACCTGAAAAATATTTAGATTGAGTAACTGTTTTTATTATGTTGGTCTATGGCCACAACTATAGCAGGTTGTCTTAACAGATTGATTGAGGAGGGTCCTGTCCATTGTGGGCAACACCATCCCTAGTGTGTTGGTTTGAATAAGAATGGTCCCCATAGGCTCATATATTTGAAAGCTTGACCATCAGGAAATAGTGCTATTTGAGAGGAATTGTTCTCAACCTTCTTAATGCTGTGGTCCTGACCCTCAACCATCAACTTATTTCATTGCTCCTGTTATGAATTATAATGTGAATATGTGATACACCACTCCCAAAGGGATTGAAACCCACATGTTGAGAACTGCTGGTTTAAGTGGTGTGGCCTTGTTGAAATAGGTATGGCCTTGATGGAGGAAGTGTATCACTGGGGTTGGGGGTAGCCTTTCGGCTTTCAATAGCCCAAGCCAGTCTCAATATCTTTCTCTTCCCACTGCTTGTGGATCTATAGGCATAACTTCTAGCTCCTTCTCCAGCACCATGTCTTCCTACATGCCACCATACTTCCTGCTATGATAACAATGGACTAAACCTCTAAAACCATAAGCCAGCCACAGTGAAATGCTTTCATTTGTAAGAGTTGTCATGGTTATAGTGTCTTTTTTCCAGCAATGGGACACTGGCACAAACACCTAAGTAGATGGTCCTGGGCTGTATAAGAAATCTAGGTGAACATGAGCGTGAAAGTGAGATAACAATCAGTGTTCCTCCATGGTTTCTCCTTCAAGTTTATGTCTTAAATACTCTCAGTGAAGGGGTGGCATAGAAATGTAAGTGAAACCAACCCCATCATCCCCCATGGTGTTTTTGGTGTTCGTTCCAGCAACAAATTGAAGCTAGAACATTTCGCTTTCTCCTTTTATGGATGGAGAAGCTATAGCTCACAGGGCAGGGAAGAAACAATAACTTAAGATATATACCTCACACAGTCCTAAATGGGATGTCTTCATCAAACCCCTTCTCTTAGGGATCAGGGATCTATGCAAAGGAGGAGGCTGAAAGATTGAAGGAGACAGGGTGGATGACACCAGGGATCCAGATACAACAGGACTTATGTGCATATTAGCTCATAAAGACAGCATGTTCAGGTTCCAGCCATAAGGGCCCCAGCACTAAAAAGGGAAATTAGCCTGAGCTCCAATCCCTAACCAAGAAGCTACCTTGAACTGACAACTGTGAACAAAGAAAAAAATTATTTTTCTCTATTGAAGTCTCACTGAGTATAGTAACTACACCAAAGGGCAGGACCCATGCCTGGCAATAGATGGCCAACACAAGCTGATCTCAGTAGTATTGGTCTAGAATTTTGATCTCCTATGGCTTTGTTTTCGGCGTTTTGGGTCTTTTGATTGTATATTGTGGTTTCCGATTTTGTTTTTATGAGTTTTGTGTACATGTGTTTCTTGTTCTCTTTTGTTTTCACTTTTTAAAAAATAAAATAAAATTCTGGTTTGCCTACCTGTTTGTTTTCTAAAGAGAGATAAAGAAAAGGCATGGGGTTGGCTGGGAAGGGAGGTGGGGAGGATCTGAGATCTGAGATCTGAGAGAAGTTGGGGGAGGGAAAACTAGGGTCTGTATATAGTATATGAAAAAAGGTCTTGCTATATGTGTACAACACTTAGCAAATCTTGCACCATGGATTTACCTAACACTCTTTCACAATCTCTCTCCTCTCCCCTCCCCTCTCCTACTTGGGCTCACACTTCAAGTCTTGTACATTTTAGACAAATGCTCTTTCAGTGAGGTAAACCCTTAGCCTACCTGCCCTTTACGCTGTATGGTTTACGTCTTGGTTTTATGGGTCAGTGCCCTGGTGACCAAGGATCTGAGATGTAGGAAAATCCTGGGCACTCTGCAGCAGCCCCAGCAGACAGAGCGAGAACAGTTAAAGTGCAGAGCCCTCCTCACTGATCACAAAGTAGACTTTAATTAGTAGGAGCTTCTGTGCTCACCCAGCAGGGTGTCAGGGAGTATGCTTCAGAAATAAAAACTCCAGCTCAGAAAGGGAGGAAAGGGGCGGCTGGCACCAGATGGTGTGGAGAGTTAGGTGGTGTGCAGTGAGCCATTTCTGACTCAGGAAGGTCTCATAGGGAACCGATCTGTGCTAGGCACAGCTGCCCCAGGGTAGCCCCTGGCTCTCTGCTCAGGGACCTCTGTAACAAACATTTCTCTAGTAGTTCTCTGCTGAAGAAGAGGCTTGGACGGTTTCTCATTGGTTAGGAAGCAGAGTGGCAGAACTTCTAGATCTGAAAAGTCCGCAGACAGAGGAGTTCTGGAAAATCATTGAGTGTGGGCTTCGAGATGCCCACAAAGTGACATTGAGGACTCTGTCTCGGTTCTAGAAGAATCTGCAGAACAAAGATGCCCCACAGACTGTTGTGAACTTGAACTTCTGAACTTGTTGGCTCTGTACCAAGGTCATTCATAACCTTTGGGGCAGTGCAGGAAAATCTGAAAACCGGAGAAGGTATTAAGACACAAGGTTAGGCAGTTCCTACTCTGAAATCTGTGCTTCCCTTTCAGGACATTTGCAAAGTGTGTTCAACTCCCAGATAACTCTGCTCCAAGGTGGCCTCCTCTGTCTGTCCACTGTTCCTTTTCTCAGAGTCACTAATTCACTTTCTTAATTTCACAGAATTTGCTAATTAATTGTTGTGTGCCAGGCACTACTCCACATAAAAATGATAAAGTCCAGGGGTCATGATTCGGGTTCATTTTCTCTGCCAGTTAAAGAATGAAAAGGCAGGAAATCTCAAGCTAAACAGGTGGAGCAGAGAAATCTCCAACAGGGCAGACAGCAACAGACAGAATCAGGCATTTTGTGGGGACCGGGTGAGGAAGCACAAACACGTTGCAGACACACAGAGAAAAAGATCCTCTGCAAAGCAGAGCAGAGACTCTGAAATTCTAAATATCCAGCCTCTTCTCAAGGGCTGAAGTTTTTAAAGTCTCTGAAGATTCCCCCCCCCCAATTTTGAGTTGGTCAGTTTAATGAAAGCTAGAATAGTCGATTGTCCAATAACTGTTTAGTAACTTGTCTCAATCCTCTTTCTCTTGTTGAGCCAGTCCATCAGCAGGCCACCTGCTGGTGGGAGACTATAGCCTATAAGGCCTTTGTTTTAAGCTGCCAGGCTTTTGTTTCAATTCTGGAGGAAGAAGTCAGCCATCTTGGAAGTTTACTATCTTTATTACTAGTACCTTTCTCTATCTGCCTGTCTGCCCGGGAATCTAGGCAATTCCTGTTCTCCTAGTCATACTGTTGCAAATGAGATCAATATTAAACATAAACACACACATTTCTCAGGATCCTAGACAGGGAAGAATTTGAGAGAAAGATCACCATTTTTGTTATGATGATAAGCAAGCCAGCCCCGGGGACATGATGTAGTGATGAGGCCTTGATGCTTAGAAAGTCTTCTGGCGAGAGATATAGATACCCCGTGGAGAGAGACATTGTTAGGGACCTACAGGTGGAATGGTTTTATGTGCTCAGGAAGCAGGCCAGAGAACGGTGAGGAAATACAGGGAATAAGTCTTGGGGTGGTCAGGGTACATTGTGTTGAATCTGTAGACCAAGTTGAAAATTTCAGCCTAACTGCTATAAATATGTTGGCAGATCTTAATTCATCATGTCTGCTTTACAAAAGGTCTCTGCCTCTGTTGGGTTTAGGATGAACCACAGATGGAAGGACAGGAGCTAAGGTCAGGGCTTATCAGACCTTCAAAACATTTGTTTTGAAGGCTAATGAGTATAATCATCTGATAAGAACAGGAATAATGGTGACAAACTTTGGGGGTGTTTTTTAAAGATACCACCACTCCAGGCATGCCACTGTCTTTGTGTCAACCTTCTATATTTTTTCCAGTTTCAATAGGTGCTAAAGCAGGGTAAATTACTCCAGTGTAGAATAGATCCCAGGGATTCAATGAAAAGCACAGAGAAATATTTAGTGTCTTGAGAATATCTAATGTTGAGGGTTCAATAGTATTCTGAAAATGCACAAGTAAATATAAGCCTTTGTATATAAAGGGCTAGCAGGGATATGTAGGAGGGATGTGGCTTTGTTGTTAGTAGACATAGGACTAGGACTGTAGGAGTGGCCTAGGATTGCTTTGAATAAAACTGTAGAGAGCAACAGAAATTTATTGCCTCCATTCTTGCGAGTAAACATTCCAGATCAAGATGTCAGCAGGGTTAACACATTCTGAAGACTGTGGGAGGACATCCAGCCCTTTCCTCAATTTTTTTATACCAGTCTGTGCTTACCGAAGTATCATTGATATTCTTTGGGTGGGTGAGATGGCTCAACTAGTAAAAGCTACTGTGATACAGGTCTAGCAACCAGAATTTGATCCTTACAGTCCACATAAAGGTAGGAGAAGAGTCTACAAAGTTTCCTTCTGTGTTATGCCTAAATCATATACACTCACAAAACAAAACAAAACAACAACAACAAAAAACGCAACACCTCGGCTTGTGTTTATATGATGCTGTCTCTCTGAGCATCTTTCTCTACTCTCTCATTTAAGAATTAGATGAATTGTATTGGATCAGAACCTCGGTCATTAATGACCTTATTTTGTGAAATACATAAAAGCATCCCATGTTAATTCTGGCTAGGCACTGGCCAGCAGCCTCAGTCTGTCTCCAGCCCATTGGATAGGCCAAGACCACAGCATTCTTTCCTTTTAGCCAGGGCCTGTCTCATCCACACTGGCTCTGCCTCTCCAGAACTCCAGCAGCCCTCTCTCCACCTGGCTTGCTAAGTTCCACAGCTGGCTGTGTGTGTGTGTGTGTGTGTGTGTGTGTGTGTATGTGTGTGTGTGTGTGTGTGTATTCATGTGTGTCTATATGGAGGACCAGAGGTCAATGTTGTTCACCCTTCTTAATTTCTCTCTACCTTTGTTTTTGAAACTGAGTCTTCCCATGAGTCTGAAGCTCACTGATGGATCTTAATGGACTGGCCAGCAAATAACTCTGAATCTTCTTTTCTCTCCTCACAGGAATTACAGGTGTAATTTTCAGCTTGGAAAACTCAACCAACCAACCAACCAACCAACCAATCAACCAACCAACCAACCAACCAACCAACCAACCAACCAACCAACCAACCATTCATTCATCCAGCCTGCCATCCAATCAACTAACAAACTAACTAACCAACAAAAAACCCTCATGGGTTTTAGGGCTCAGTCATATTTAGTTTTTATTGAGCCATCTTCTGAGCCTTGGATAGGTAGATACTCCTTAAATTCAAGGATCAATTTTTCAATAGGGAGACTATTACAACAATGATCAGAGTCTGCCTTTCCCAATGACAAGTTTCCAGTATTTGGAAGATTGTAAGAAGAGGTGGTTTGGTATCTATCTAAGGCTGTTAGGGAAGTGGGTATTTATCTTGCATAAGATAGAAATGATCTGCGTAGTTCTCAAGGTTTTTCCATCACAAGAGTGTCATGTGGCTGTCACATGGAAGAAGCTTGCATACATTGTGTTTAGTGATGAAATCAGATACAAAAATCCTTATGTCTTAAAACTTTATATGTAAAATATCCAAAGTTGGCAAATGCATAAAAACTGGAACATATAAGAGCTTTCACAGAGTGGAGGACAGGTAGATATGGGATGACTCACTTGTGGATTGGTACAAGACTTTGTCAAGGGTTTTTGAAAATGCATGAGAATTAGATGGTATATTCCCAAGCATGTGGTTATACAGAAACAAATACTGTACTTGATACAAAATGCATTTCAAATGTGAACTTTAGGGCATGTGACTGAATCTTCATGAAAGCTATCTTGTGATGTGATGTTAGTGCTTCCATTTTATTCATGAAAACTTAGAGATATCAAATGATAGTGATGGTCAGATGGACAATGTCAGGGATAAGTTTTACTGTTTAATTTTATTTTTGCTTACAAAGACAAGATATCCATGGACAGTTTCTCTTGAATTTGATCTTGATATTCTTTTTCATGGTAAATGCCCATTTCCTTAAGTATATTCTATAATTGAGCCTGCCCAGTGACATGAATGGATCTCACAGCTAAATATCTATAAGAAGTGTTTCTTTCATGGTAAGAAATGCAGAAAATGGATTTCTTTTATTAGCCAGCTTGTTTCTTTGCAAAAGAAAGAAAAGTTCTGGTGAGATAAGACAAGTACTAAGGTAGTATGCTGATATATGTATGTGTGACTGGATATATGGTATACAACCTTGTATAAGTCTCCTGTTTCTGTAATAATGATGTACCATAAATCACAACCTAGATTAGCAGCCATTTACAATCACATTATCTGAAGGTAACGAGTTCATATGTAGTTACATTGTGTTCTTACAGCAGGCTGAAGTCAAGCCATTGACCAAAACAATGATTTTTATTGGGTGCTCACTGTCCCCTTTTATTGCTTAGAAGAAAGAATTCAGTTCTTTATGTTTTATGGGCTTAGCTGTTTTCATACTGACTTTCAGGTAAGAGTTGTTCTCAACTTTGGAAGCCAGCCTCAGGTCCCCATTACTTGGCCCTCAACACATCTTATTTACTTATGACTTACTCATAGTAGCTTACTCCCCCAAGCCAGGAGGGGGCAGTCTCCCTCAGGAGAAAAGAGTCTCTCTATGATCTAAGGTTGCCATGGCAGTGATTGTTCTGTCATGTTTTCCAAGTACCTGGACCTAACTACACCACATAACTAAGTAGATGTTCTATCACAGTTACTTCTACTCTTAGGGAAGAAGATCAGATAGTCTGTATGTATTCAGGTGCTCAAAACTTCGGGGGGCTACCAAGTATTCTGCCACCTAATGGTATGAAATTGTGGTGATCTAAAGTTAGGTCAACTTGTTTTGCATCCAGATCTTTCACAGGGTTCATGATTTGGAGAGCTGTTCAGAAAGACCTTTCTTGAGAAATACATAGAGAGGGCAAGGGACAGAGGTAGCCATAATTTTCAAAGGTAGATTTTGTCCTAATTCAAAGGATTTTTCCTTTCTCACAACATGTATGTTCAAGTGAGTTCTTCACTGGTAAGTGACAAAGGCATAAGGAATAGTTACCACTTGAGTAGTTAGTATGCTAAAATTTAGGTCTAACTTTTGAGCACCCAACTGTGTTAGTTGGCTGAGACTGAAGCAGTAATTTGTGTTCTTATACTTCTAGAGCATGGAAGTACAAATCAAAGTGTGTACAGTGTATTCACCTAAGCCCATTCTTCCTTGGCTTTCAGACAGTTGTGTTGTGTCCTCATAAGTTCATCTTCTTAGGGGTGTGTATGCTCTGATAACTTCTTATGATTTGTCATTAGATAAGGGGACAACCTACTACTCACTTGATTTAAATTGATTGCTTCCAGGTTTTATTTCCACATACAGCCCAGATACACGTGAAGCACTGAGACATTAGGACTTCTGCATATAAATATACGAAAGACATTGTTCAGTTGCCAACACCAACTGTATATGAGACACTGAGAAGTGCAATTTCATATTGCTAGAGAGAGAACCAGCACCCAAGGTCAAATAGCTCATAGAGGCTCTGGAGCACAATCCTCAGAGCTGTCTCATCTAGGTTCTTTCATGTGTCCCAATTTGTATAAGAGGTTGAAATTTACCTATGAGATATTAGAAGAAAAGCTATTAAGTTGGAACACAAGGAAGAGATTCTCAGAGGGCTGTCCTTAATATCGGCAGCCCCTTTTTAGGGACATAAAATGATTCTTGGTTTTACTGCTGCATGAATGCTATTCAAAGACTTTTTGTTTTACCTCATCCTCTTGTTTTATGATGAATTTGTGCGTGAAAAGACTCATTAAGGACATCATTATTCTGCATTTATCAGTAATGAACTGTCTGTGGCACCTATTAGCAGCAAAATGGCCCAAGTCTCTTTTTGAATCTGTCTACATTCTTCTTCATTATTTACTGCTCCACTCTCATTCATTTAAAATGGATTTTTCAGAGTGCAATTTTCCCCCCAATTGTTCTTTTATTTGAGAGACAAATATTAATGGAATTCATAATCCTCAAGGAGGCTGCTTTGAATGTTCCAACATGAAATTGACTTTAAAATTTGATTTGGGCAAGGGGCAGGAAGGCAACACCTTAAATCCTGAGACACCACAGAAATTTTGCATTAATTATTCTGCTTAATTTTTAGAGGAACTCGGACATGGGTAATGATGTCCCCATTTTACCAAGGAACATAGATGGATGTCCTTGTTTTGCTTATTGATCCAACATCAAGTCTACTGTCCGGATGTGGGTGGGAGATTCAAGAACAATGGCAAAGATTCCACTACAGACTAGGTTTTCTGAACTCTACACTCGACCCAGGCTTCTACCTGACCTTGGAAAGCTCTGCTATTGACTCTGCTAACTGTAACCCAGCAGAACCTCAGCTGGAGTCTGTAAACAACATCTCCCAATAGAGTCTGTCAACTTCTGTGCAAGAGAAGAGACTATTTAAAAAAGTATTCCACACTTCATTTTCTTTGCAAAGTTTATTTTTCTTCCCATCTCCTACTTACTAGTTAACATTCCTTTGGAGGACTTTAAAAAGAGGAACTCCATGAAGCTCCCCAACACAGTATGAAGTTGAGATCCATGTTTAGCTTCATTCTAGTTAACTTACCCAGAAAAAAACAAAACAAAAAACAAAACAACAACAACAAAACAAAATCAATGATTGACAAACCAATTCTTCAGAATTATTTTAAAATGTTGATAAGTTTTATGTGTGTGTATTTTGCCCAAACTTCAGAGTATTAGCCTTTCACAAGCAACTGGGGGCTTCAATGATATCATCTGAGGGCTGAGTCCCAATTCTTACTTCATTCTGTTAGACACGGAGAATATCTCAGTGTAACACAAAGGAACACATGATTAAGGCAAAAGTATGCAGGGCGAATCTTTTTTGGGGAAAAGAATGTCATAACCAACACTGGGTCTGCAAACACACTGTAGCAGGACGGTCCCTTGGGTTCTATCCACACACAGGTACTGACCCTCTCCATTGGTTGCAGATTGACCTCAAAATCCTTTGCGACTAGCTGTTGTTAAAAGAACCAGTGCAAAGAAAACGTAGGAAAGGGAGAAGGTGTGTGCCACTTCAGTCATTTAGGTAGTAAGACTGCAGTAGGGCCTGTGTGTAAAGAAAACCTGTCCTCAGGGGGAGGATTAAAGCACTTGTATAAATGTGTTCCTGGTTGGTGTTCTTTGGATTTATTTTTAATGATCTGAGATAAAGAACGTTAATTCAAAGTGGTTTAAATGAATCTTTGAAATAGGCTAACTGCATCTTTTTAAAAAACCCTGTCGATTCTAAATATTGTGTAACACTGAAGCTTATGCACAGTGGGATTATAATAGATATTTTTGACTGAACTTGTCCAATGCAAATTGTTCCTCTCCAGATTATTCCTCACGAGGTTCAGTAAAATCCAGATAGACATTTCCAGTTGCTCAAGTGCTTTTGGTCACAAATCATCTTCCTTTTCCCCACATATTTTTAGAATTTTAGCAGCCCCTTGCTTTTTCTTTACCACTTTGGCTTATGTGTATCCCCAAATGTAAATTTTTTTTGTTGAATTTTGAATTTTGTTAAGGTATGTACTTCATAAATTTCATGGGACCATATTTAGACTTTCATAGGAAATGTATCTCTACAATGTTTTATTAATAGAGAAACAAACAATGTAATAAGGTGTTGGACTCAAAGCAATGAAGGGTACAAAACAAAGGTAAGTTTATTAAAATTTTATGGAGCATAATGGCCATGGCGATTCTTTAATAAGTGTTGTATTCAAACACTAGTGGCTCTAGGGAGGACACTCCATGAGTCCAAAGTCAAAACAATGGCTCTAGTTTCATTTTGTTGCTGTGATAAAACTCTGACCAGAAGCAACTTAGGGGAGCAAAGGACTTATTTCATCTTATGTTTCCAGATTTTCCACCACTGAGGGAAATCAAGGTAGGAACCTAGAACAGAAACCATGGAAGAATGCTGCATGCTAACTGACTTTCATGCTCACTCACAGAATTGTGCTTAGCCAGCTTTCTTATATAGCCTTGGATCATCTCTCCAGGGATGGTTCCCACCTGCCCCCAGCAGGCTGGTCTATCTGGCAACAAATAATAATCAAGAGTTCCTTACAGACTTGCCCACAGGTCTATTCATTGCCAGCAACTTCTCAATTGATACTTTCAGATTTCTGAAGGCTGTGTCAAGTTGGCAATTAAGGTTAACCAGGCAGGGCAACAATAAATCCGAAGCTGAGAACAAGAGAATGAGTGAGATGAATGTGAAAGAAGAGTGAACCTGTAGTACACAGGGCACAGGGTTTTGTAGCTGATAACTAGGCGTGTCTCTTGCTGTTAGTAGAAATCTACTAATTCCCATATCTCCCTTAATTAGTTGCACGAGTAGATAATAAGCATAGCCTACTTTGATGAATCACAATTTTTAGTATTTTGTATTTATTCACTCATTTACTCCTTAAAAGCCCACAAATTGGCTGTTGTCATTCCCACCAATATATTGATACATCCTTCCTCCTCCTGACACTCCTACTCCACTTATTAATTTGTTGAGAGTCACTTGCACAGGGACAAATGTCTAATGACTGTGACTCTATATTTTATATCCTGAGGAAAAACAACAGAACCCAGAGTAAGAAGCTATATTTTGCTTTGGAGAAATTCTGTGAGTTTATAGCTACATTTACTCATGAACTGATCAGTTAAGAGCCACTTTGAAAAACGTCTCTTTAAAGAACTGGTGTTTTTCATTGTAACCAACATGTTCTGCCTGTTGGAGATTGTGACCTGAGTTTAGCGACAATCATCTGAACTGATCTTTCCTTAAGTTTATATATAAGGAAACTAAAATAGTCCCATGATAAGTGGGGGGAAATGACCACATATTTGGGTAAATCCTCCTCATTTCTCAAATCACACAGATAACTCCAGTATTCATATATATATATATATATATATATATATATATATATATATGTTTATATCCATATTCTTTAGAGTGTCCATGATTCAGAAATTATGAAGGTTTGTGTTTGAAAAGGGAGAATGAAGCACCTAAAGAGATGTTCATCATCCTTAGTCATTAGGGAAATGCAAATCAAAACAACCCTGAGATTCCATCTCACACCAGTCAGGATGGCTAAGATCAAAAACACAGGAGACAGCAGTTGTTGGCGAGGATGTGGAGAAAGAGGAACACTCCTCCACTGCTGGTGGAATTGCAAGCTGGTACAACCACTCTGGAAAGCAGTCTGGCGGTTCCTCAGAAAACTGGGCATGACACTCATTGACGTTAAGGGGGAAATGTTATCTTTAAAAGCATCTCTGTTACAATTCAGGAAAATAGACAGAGCTATGCTGTGGAAGAGAAAATGCTGTGTGGGAGAGAAAGAAGAAATGGTCTATGTTATAGAAGAGACTAGCACATGGGAGGCTACATTATAGAAGAGACTGGCACACCAGGGAGAGAGAGGAAGTGATCTGGGTTAGAGAATACCACATGAGAGAGAGGGAATGTCCAGGGAAACCACATCCAGTAAGAGGGGGACCAGCTACTCAGGAGAAGGACCTCTTGCTGTTCACAGCTACATTCTCTTTTCCACTTTATTTTTAGAAATGCTAAAAAGGGAAGTAGAAGAAAATATTTCTCTTCCTCTCTTCCTCTTCCTCTCTCCTCTGAATACAGCATCTTAAACACAGGAACATGCCCCCTACCACACACACACATACACAAACACCCATATCCACACAAGCATATAGAAATACCTATTCAAGCACACACATACACAATCACACACACACACACGCACACACACAAAGACCAAATATTAGTGACAGAGAGCATCAGATCTGGGAGCTATCAAAAGCCTTGTAACAACTTTAAGGTAGCCAGGAAAGAATCACAAAATGGAAGTGGGAAAGAGTTGTAACCAAGAAAGACACCATCACAGAGAGCCAGAACAACCCCAGAAGCCAAACTGTGTCTCTTCTCAATACCAGAATACTGTCAGTTGAGACTCAGATAAGGCAAACAACAAACCATATACCAAACATCTTGGGAGAAAGAATAGACCAGTGTGGAAGAAGTGAAGCAAGGAACTGAGTATAATCTTGTCTGCTCACAAAGACTGCAAACAGCCACATGAGTTAAGCAGTTTCAGCATGGTCCCCTGATTGCCTGGAAAAAGTGACTGAAGACTCAACACATCCTAGAGCATGTAACTTCCTGAGATGTGAAAGTATAAAAATAATTTTAAAGAAAAAGTTTATGACAATACTGGAAACATGTGTATTTTTTTCTACTCTAAACCATTCTCCCTTTTCTTTTTTTTTTTTTTTAATATTTTTTTAATTTACATTCAAAATCATTTCGACTTTCCTGGTTCCTCCCTCCCCGAAAGTCCCATAAGCCCCCTTCCCTCCCTCTTTTCCCCATTCAACCCCCTCTCCCTTCTCTGTCCTCGCATTCCCCTGCATCCAGTCTTTCCAGGACCAGGGGTCTCTCCTTCCATCTTCTTGGAAATCTATTGATATGCGAATTGTGTCTAGGGTATTCTGAGATTCTGGGTTAATATCCCCTTATCAGTGACTGCATACCATGTGTGTTCTTTTGTGATTGGGTTACCTCACTAAGGATGATATTTTCAAGTTCTGACCATTTGCCTAGGAATTTCATGAATTCATTGTTTTTAATTGCAGAGTAGTATTCCATTGTGTAGATATACCACATCTTCTGAATCCATTCCTCCGTTGAGGGACATCTGGGTTCTTTCCAGCTTCTGGCTATTATAAATAAGGCTGCTATGAACATAGTGGAGGATGTGCCCTTATTGCATGCAGGTAAAGCCTCTGGGTATATGCCCAGGAGTGGTATAGCCGGATCCTCCGGGAGTGTCATGCCCAGTTTTCTGAGGAACCGCCAGACTGCTTTCCAGAGTGGTTGTACCAGCTTGCAATGCCACCAGCAGTGGAGGAGTGTTCCTCTTTCTCCACATCCTCGCCAACAACTGCTGTCTCCTGTGTTTTTGATCTTAGCCATTCTGACTGGTGTGAGATGGAATCTCAGGGTTGTTTTGATTTGCATTTCCCTAATGACTAAGGATGATGAACATCTCTTTAGGTGCTTCTCAGCCATTAGATATTCTTCAGGTGAGAACTCTTTGTTTAGCTCTGTACCCCATTTTTTAATAGGGTTACTTGCCTCTCTGGAGTTTAACTTCTTGAGTTCTTTGTATATATTGGATA
This sequence comes from Tokudaia tokunoshimensis, assembly GCA_036184795.1. Taxonomy (NCBI): domain Eukaryota; kingdom Metazoa; phylum Chordata; class Mammalia; order Rodentia; family Muridae; genus Tokudaia; species Tokudaia tokunoshimensis. The sequence continues at coordinate 67,283,242 of BTHU01000014.1, read as the reverse complement.
TTAGCCCTCTGTCGGATGTAAGGTTGGTAAAGATCATTTCCCAGTTAGTTGGTTGCCGCTTTGTCTTTTTGAGAGTGTCTTTTGCCTTGCAAAAACTTTGTAATTTAATGAGGTCCCATTTGTCAATTCTTGATCTTAGAGCATAAGCTATTGTAGTTCTATTCAGGAAATTCTTTCCTGTGCCATATGTTCAAGGTTCTTCCCTAGTTTCCTTTCTATTAGTTTCAGTGTGTTTGGTTTTATGTGGAGGTCCTTGATCCACTTGGAATTGAGCTGAGTGCAAGGAGATAAGAATGGGTCAATTTGCATTCTTCTGCATGTTGACCTCCAGTTGAGCCAGCACCACTTGTTGAAAAGGCTATCTTTTTTCCACTAGATGGTTTTAGCTCCTTTGTCAAAGATCAAGTGACCATAGGAGTGTGGATTCATTTCTGGGTCTTCAATTCTGTTCCATTGATCTACATGCCTGTCACTGTACCAATACCATGCGGTTTTTAACACTATTGCTCTGTAGTACAGCTTGAGGTCTGGGATACTGATTCCCCCAGAGGTTCTTTTACTCTTGAGAATAGTTTTAGCTATCCTGGGTTTTCTGTTAATCCAGATGAATTTTTGAATTTCTCTTTCTAACTCTATGAAGAATTGAGTTGGGATTTTGATAAGGATTGCATTGAATCTGTATATTGCTTTTGGCAAGATGGTCATTTTTACTATATTAATCCTGCCAATCCATGAGCATGGCAGATTTTTCCATCTTCTGATGTGTTCTTCAATTTCTTTCTTCAGAGACTTGAAGTTCTTGTCATACAGATCTTTCACTTGTTTGGTTAGAGTCACACCAAGATACTTTATATGGTTTGTGGCTATCGTGAAGGGTATCATTTCTCTTACTTCTTTCTCAGCCTGCTTATCCTTTGAGTATAGGAAGGCTCCTGACTTGCTTGAGTTGATTTTATATCTGGCCACTTTGCTGAAGTTGTTTATCAGCTGTAGGAGTTCTCTGGTGGAGTTCGTTGGGTCGCTTAAGTATAGTATCATATCGTCTGCAAATAGTGATAGTTTGACTTCTTCCTTTCCAATTTGTATCCCTTTGACCTCCTTTTGTTGTCTATTTGCTCTAGCTAGAACTTCAAGTACTATATTGAAAAGATATGGAGAGAGAGGGCAGCCTTGTCTAGTCCCTGATTTTAGTGGGATTGCTTCAAGTTTCTCTCCATTCAGATTGATGTTGGCTACTGGTTTGCTGTAAATTGCTTTTACTATGTTTAGATATGGGCCTCAAATTCCTGATCTTTCCAAGACCTTTAGCATGAAAAGATGCTGAATTTTGTCAAATGCTTTCTCAGCGTCTAATGAGATGACCATGTGGTTTTTTTCTTTGAGATTGTTTATATAGTGGATTACATTGATGGATTTCCTTATATTGAACCATCCCTGCATCCCTGGGATGAAGCCTACTTGATCGTGGTGAATGATCGTTTTGATGTGTTCTTGGATTTGGTTGGCAAGAATTTTATTGAGTATTTTTGCATCGATATTCATACGAGAGATTGGCCTGATATTGTCTTTCTTTGTTGAATCTTTCTGTGCTTTTGGTATTAGTGTAATTGTGGCTTTATAGAATGAGTTGGGTACTGTTCCTTCTGTTTCTATTTTGTGGAATAGTTTGAATAGTATTGGTGTTAGGTCTTCTTTGAAGGTCTGATAGAATTCTGCACTAAAGCCATCTGGACCTGTGCTTTTTTTGGTTGGAAGACTTCCAATGACGATTTCTATTTCTTCAGGGGTTATAGGATGGTTTAGATGGTCTATTTGATCCTGATTTAATTTTGGTATTTGGTATCTCTCAAGGAAATTGTCCATTTCCTCAAGATTTTCTAGTTGTGTTGAATACAGGCTTTTGTAGTAGGATCTGATGATTTTTTGAATTTCCTCAGTTTCTGTTGTTATCTCTCCCTTTTCATTTTTGATTTTATTAATTTGGATACTGTCTCTGTGCCCTCTGGTTAGTCTGGCTAAGGGCTTGTCTATCTTGTTGATTTTCCCAAAGAACCAACTCCTCGTTTTGTTGATTCTTTGTATGGTTTTATATGTTTCTACTTGATTGATTTCAGACCTGAGTTTGATGATTTCCTGCCTTCTACTCCTCTTTTGTGTATTTGCTTCTTTTTTTTCCAGGTTTTTCAGGTGTGCCATTAAGCTGCTAGTGTATGCTGTGTCCTGTTTCTTTTTGGCAGCACTCAGGGCTATGAATTTTCCTCTTAGCACTGCTTTCATTGTGTCCCATAAATTGGGGTATGTTTTGCCTTCATTTTCATTAAATTTCAAATGGTCTTTGATTTCTTTCTTTATTTCCACCTTGACCAAGTTATCATTGAGTAGAGCATTGTTCAGCCTCCATGTGTATGTGGATTGTCTGTTGTTTTTGTTGCCATTGAAGACCACCCTTATTCCATAGTGATCTGATAGGAGGCATGGGATTAGTTCGATCTTCTTATATCTGTTGAGGTCTGATTTGTGACCAATTATATGGTTGACTTTGGAGAAGGTACCATGAGGTGCTGAGAAGAAGGTGTATTCTTTTGCTCTAGGATGAAATGTTCTCTATATATCTGTTAGTTCCATTTGGTCCAAGGCTTCAATTAGATTCACTGTGTCCCTGTTTAGTTTCTGCTTTCCTGAATGGTCCATTTCAGAGAGCAGGGTGTTGAAGTCACCCACTATTATTGTGTGAGGTGCGATGTGTGCTTTGAGCTTTAGTAAAGTTTCTTTTACGAATGAGGGTGCCCTTGCATTTGGAGCATAGATATTCAGAATTGAGAGTTCTTCTTGGTGGATTTTTCCCTTGATCAGTATATAGTGTCCTTCTGTGTCTTTTTTGATGACTTTTGGTTGACAGTTAATTTTATCTGATATTAGGATGGCTACTCCGGCTCGTTTCTTGGGGACATTTGCTTGTAAAATTGTTTTCCAGCCTTTTACTCTGAGGTAGTGTTTGTCTTTGACACTGAGGTGCGTTTCCTGCATGCAGCAAAATGCTGGGTCCTGTTTACGTATCCAGTCTGTTAGTCTATGTCTTTTTATTGGGGAATTGAGACCATTGATATTAAGAGAGATTAAGGAATAGTGATTATTGCCACCTGCCATTCTTGATGCTATCTTTATGTTTGAGTGGTTATCTACTTTTGGGTTTGATGCAAGAAGGCTATTATCTCATTTTTTCCAGGGTGTTGTTTCTCTCCTTGTATTGGCGGTTTCAACCTATTATCCTTTGCAGGGCTGGGTTTGTGGAAAGATATTGTGACAATTTGGTTTTATCTTGCAATATCTTGGTCTCACCATCTAAGGTGATTGGGAGTTTTGCTGGGTATAGTAGTCTAGGCTGGCATTTGTGCTCTCTTAGTGTCTGCATGAGATCTGCCCAGGATCTTCTGGCTTTCATAGTCTCTGGAGAGAAATCTGATGTGATTCGGATAGGTCTTCCTTTGTATGTTACTTGGCCCTTTTCTTTTACTGCTTTTAATATTCTTTCTTTGTTTAGTACATTTGATGTTTTGATTATTATGTGACGGGAGTTATTTCTGTTCTGGTCCAGTCTGTTTGGAGTTCTGTAGGCTTCTTGTACATTCATCGGCATCTCTCTTTAGGTTAGGGAAGTTTTCCTCCATAATTTTGTTGAAGATGTTTACTGGCCCTTTAAGTTGCAAATCTTCACTCTCATCTATACCTATAATCCTTAGGTTTGGTCTTCTCATTGTGTCCTGGATTTCCTGGATGTTTTGGGTTACACGTTTTTTGCATTTTGCATTTTCTTTGACTGTTGAGTCAATGCTTTCTATGGTATCTTCAGCACCTGAGATTCTTTCTTCCATCTCTTTTATTCTATTGTTGATATTTGCATCTATGACTCCTGATTTCTTCCCAAGGTTTTCTATCTCCAAAGTTGTCTCCCTTTGTGATTTCTTAGTTGTTTCTACTTCCTTTTTTAGATCCTGGATGGATTTGCTGAGATCCTTCACTTGTTTTTTTTGTAATTTTTTGTATTTCTTTAAGGTATTTTTGCATTTCCTCTTTCAGGATTTCTGCCTATTGACCCAAGTTCTCCTGTATTTTTCTAAGCGATTTTTGTGTTTCCTCCTAATGGGCTTCCATCTGTTGATCTATTGTCTCTTGCATTTCTTTAAGCAGTTCTTGTGTTTCCTTTGTAAGGGCATCTATCCATTGATTCATTTCTTTAAACACTTTTTGTGTTGCCTCCCTATGGGCATCCATCTCTTGACCCATATTCTTCTGCATTTCTTTATGCAATTTTTGTGATTCCTTTGAAAGTGCATCTACCAGTTGATTCATTTCTTTAAGCAATTTTTGTGTTGTCTCCTTGTGGGCCTCCATCTGTTGATCCATGTTCTCCTGCATTTTTCTAAGCGATTTTTGTGTTTCCTTTGTAAGGGCTTCTAACCACTGATTCATGTTCTCCTGTAATTCTTTATTAGATTTATTTGTGTCCTTCTTGTGATCCTCTAATAGCATCATGAGAAGTGATTTTAAATCCAGATCTTGTCTTTCGGGTGTGGTGGGGTATCCAGGACTTGCTGCTGTTTTCAGATGGTGCCATATTACTTTGATTTCTGTTAGTAACGTTCCTACATTTGCCTTTTGCCATCTGGTTACCTCTGGTGTTAGTTGGTCCTGCTGTCACTGGCTGTTGGTTGGACCTCCTGTGAGCCTGCAAAGCTATTTCTGGCCCCCCATGGATTACCAGGATTCCTCTGGCACCGATTTCTGGGGCCTGTCCTGCTCCTAAGTGACTTTTGAGCCCTGATGTGCCTTGCCCCAATTGATGTTATATTGGGGAGTCCCTGCACATCCAAAGGCTCAGCGTAGTGGATTCCAGGAGCAGAGGTCACCAAAGGGAGGCTGGTAGGCTCCCGCCCTGTGCAGGGATGTGTGATCTCTCCCGGGGGAGGGATTGAGGGGGCGTCCCTCTGCAGGGCAAAAGTCCCACAGCAGTGCTGGCGTGTTGATTACTGCAGACCTGTCCAGGTCTTGGTAGCAGGGTATACACAAGCTGCCTGAGACCCAAGCGATATTATGCCTGTCTGTCTCTGAGCCTGGCGGTCCCAGCTGCCCTGGTGCTGGAGCAAAGATGGTGGAGTGCTCTCTGCACTCTCTCGGTGGTGCAGGTCACCCTGCAGGTGGGATGGCCCACAGCAGAGCTGGCGCCCAGACGACCGCAGCGCTGTCCCGTTCTTGGGAGCAGATGGAAGCCCCTACAGGCCGTGTCCCAAGCGATGTTATATTGGGAAGAACCTGGGTACCTGTCTCCTCAGTGCGGTAGATCCCGGAACAGAGGTCGCCAAAGGGAAGCTGGTAGGCTCCCACCCAGGGTGGGAGGTCCCTCTGCAAGGCAGAAGTCCCACAGCAGAGCTGGCGCGCTGGTTACTGTAGATCTGCCCAGCTCTTGGAGCAGGTTACACACAAGCTGCCTGAGACCGAAGCGATATTATGCCTGTCTGTCTCTGAGCCTGGCGGTCCCAACTACCTGGACACTGGAGCAAAGATGGTGGAGTGCACTAACTACAGCTTTAAATAACACCAAGAAGTTGATGACTCCACAGTTTGTATATTTAGCTTTAAGAACTTTCATGGGCCAAAGAATTTTATTACAGCCCAGTTGACTTCTACTTGGCTAGCTGAGGGAATGTCAGTTGCAACCCCACCTTACAGAGACTTTTTCTCTAATATTCCCAATCTCTACTAGTGTCCTGAACTAGGACCACTACATGGAGCTCAAGGCAAACACAGCAGTTGTTCTTGGCTTCATTCCTTCTTTGCTCCAAAAATCCATCATGAATCGATTCATGTTGTCTCGTCTCTGCTGATCTACCCTTGTCCGGACCAATGCTATCTAGCATCTTGAGCAGTAAAAAAGATTTCTGATTTCATTCTCACCCTATAGTCTATAGCTACAGGTTTTGTTTTAAGTTTCAACTAGATTGTTATCATTCCCTCACAATGTTTAAAATCTCCCAATGTTTCTGCTTTGTTCTTAGGGTAAAATCTGGCCCATTCACATAGAGGTTGAAATGCAAGATCTAGTTTTTGACCTATTTTAAATTGGATTTATTCAATTTGTTACTTGATAATCTCATACAAGTATATAATGCATTCTGGTAACCCTTATCCACCCTCTTTACCTCCAACTCCCATATCCTTCAGTTCATTTCTCATATCCATGTCTTTGTTTTCCTCCATGACACATGAGTTTAACCAGAGCCATGTGAGTGTCTTTGGCCTTGGAACCCTCAGATGGGCTCTTTTATGAGCACACAAATGAAGAAATTCATCACTTCTCCTCAATAAGTTTCAGATTTTTTTCCCTAACAGCTCATATACTTTCCAATAATACATGCCTCCAGTCCCTTAGTACTGATGTCCAGATCATTTTATCTCCCAATAGTTTACTTTTTCTTTCTTCTTTCTCACACTTGATCTCACTCTTCCTTGTGACATGGCTGACTTCTTCAGATTGAGCCTGCAAGCCCATCTTCTGCAAGAAAGTTTTTATGAGCACACATGGGAAGGGCTTTATCTCCCACTGTTGGCATCTTATTGGCTATTCTCACTTCCCCATAGTCCTTGCACCATCTAAAATACTTTTACAGTTCCATAGACAAGGCATCTCACCAGCCCCAACCCCATGCTTTAATCTAATTACAGTCTGCCAAATGTATAAACAAATTTGACACAAAATATATACTCACAGAACATGTACTGAGAATAAGTGAATGAAAGAATGAATCTGTATGCTTTGAATTTACAGGTGGATCTTTGTTGCTGTAGAGAAGGGTCCTTTTCTTCTTCAGAACTTGACATCAGAGCTTCCTTACACAATGGGCATTTCATGACTTGCCTAATTGTTCTCAATTCTTCGTGTATGGGCAAAGAACAGTTTTTGTTTGGATTCTGAAGGGTCCATTATACATTGGCAGGTGTTCATGACTGCATTATGACAGAGGAGACACAGCTGAGACAGTGTCACAGAAACATCAAATTTCTGGTTTCATCATATCTAGGGGAACTTTTATCCTCACAGATGATTTTCTTGTACAACTCAGCTAATTTATGCTACCTTTTTTGGGCCTAATGTCCACCAATTATATTTTAAAACTTGATGTCAAAAGTATCTCATCTCACATGTCCTGCCCATGGCCATCTATGGCCTTTATAGTCCTTGAAATGTATTGCTTCATGTGCTGTCATGAGCAAAGTTAATGGTGTTTATCTTTGGCTTTGAACAGTTTCAGTACCACTTGTATGTTGTACTTCGTTAGGCATATAATAAACAGGCTCTCCACAAGGTTTATAATTGGTGTAAGGATCATCAGTATTGTAATAGATCTGGTCCTCATTGGATACCTATGAAGGAATTGAGTGAAACTGTGGATAGGATATAGATCAGTGCTGGTCCAGAGAATATCTGTAACTAGATACAGTGAAATGATAGTTGGTATAACCCGTGTTAATCTCCAATGATATCTTCAGGTTATTGTATGCCTCCTCTCAATATAAACATCATTTAATCAAGTTTAGACAGGATCATTGCCTTCACAAAGCCACAACCTAAAGCTTAGTAAGGTTCGTGGCACATGGGGAAGGCAGATTACCTGTTAGTTGAATGAGCAGAATCACAAGTGCTTACTTTGCCTTTCACTAAGAAGCCTCTCCTTAATAGAACTCCTTAATAGAATTCTGTCCACAGGGAACAGGGGGTATTAAAATAAAACCATCATGGTTTTGTGAGTCAGCAAGAATGTTTTCTCAAAACATTAACTTCTCTCTTAATCAACAGCATGTGTTTCCCTCTGTGGAAAAAAATATAAACATAAAAATGAAATTTTCCAAGTGTACATGGGCAGTTTCTGGGTTTTAAGCTAAGTTACAGGAGTGTTCAGAATCTGGAAGTGGAGTGAATATGCATCTGCACCTGAAGCCTGAGCCCCGTGCACCAATCCTTGCCTACTGTTTCCTCAGAACAAGCCTCACTCCTGGAGAATTGTTGTATCTGACATGGTTTGAGTATTTCCAAAGTGTCTTAGGGGGCATTGCATGGCTGGCTTCCTAGTCTTGGAGTTCTATTTTCTTGAAGTATGCTTGATAGTAATGAGGTAGGAGGGGCTGCATCCTAAATTTTAGTGGCTGCTTCAGAATAAAGCTTCAGGAAATTTGAGTTCTTCTTCCTTTCCCCTTCCTCACTCCACCTCCCTTGCCTTCCTCCCCTTCCTTCTTTTTTTCTTTTTTTTTCATCTTCTTTGCTTTCTCCTTTTCCTCTTTATCTTCCTCATTCTTTCTTTCACTTTCTCATCTCTCTCTCTCTCTCTCTTTTTTTTTTTGCTCTTCATCAACTGTTTAGGATCTATATGCATAACAAGTATACATTTAAAAGTTATAACTACTCTGAATTTGCATATGAAGAAATGCAGGAGAGTAAGAAAATAGTAAAAAAAAAAAAGTAAAAAGTTGGCAGAAATACAGAAACAGGGATTCTTACCAAATACTTGTTCAATAAATGTCAGTCTCTTATCTTGAAAAAAATGATATCCAATAAATGTTCATATTCTCATTTAAAAAGACAGGTAAAGGAACTGAGATAGTCATTCAAGGTTGTAAAGTTTGTAAGCAACTGACCCAGCATTTGAATTCAAACTTGTCACATTCAAATAAAACGTATTGTCTTTGATTATTTTGTGGGAAACTTAAACTCAATTTATTTCCAAAATATGGTCATTTATTGAGTAGGGCATCCTTGTCATGCCTCCACATCCTGCAGCGAGTAGAAAGGTCAGCAATAGGTACCATGTATGATGGTGTTTGAAAATGAACAATTATGAAAACAATAAGTATTGATGTAGTTAAGAGAACAGAACCATTAGGATTGAATCAATATTCCCTAGGAAAGCTTTTCTTCCCTCATACATTCTTCTCCTCTTCTTTTTTACTTCTTTTTCCACTCTTCCTCCATCCCTTTCTCCCTCTAACTACATGTATGAAGAAGATGCCATGTAAGCAAACCTAAGACTGATGCCTTAGGATGAGGCAGGTTAGTGAGGTTTCATCAATGTGTGGACAAGAAATGATGGAGATCAACAAGAGACTAATGTGCCTAGTGGGAGCCAAAGAGACCTTGCAGTCTTCATAGACAGAAGTGCTAGTACTCTTTTCACTAGAAAAGGCACAGTGCCAGGGTACACACAGGCATGTGTAGGCATACCTTTTAGGGCTACTTTACTAGGTTCTTATACCTCTGGCTTTCCAACTATTATTCCACCCTAATCCCTTATAACACTTCAACACTAGGTAAGAGAGAAAGAAAGTTAAAGGGGAAGGGGGCCTACATCTTTTAGATTACTTCCTGCTGATTATTGGTGTCCAGTTCCTTGGGGCAATGTTAACCTTTGTCTTCAGAATATCCAATCTCTTCTAGTCTCTTTTCTCATGACCATTTGACAAACCACAGTGGCTGGAACCAGCAACACCAGAGGAGAGCATCACCTCCTCTGAGCAAGGGCTTTGCTTCTTGGGCCTCTGGCATTTATACCCTTTGAAAGGTTTGCAGAATTACAAACTTCACACATTCACAGGAACTATATGCAACTGACAAAACCATGCTCCTAGTAGAACGAGAGGCAAATCATAGTAACCAGCTGTGAAGCAGCCTCTTATCCTGTACCTGGGATTAGAACAAAAACACATTCACATAACATAACTTGGATTTTTAAGAAACCAAAATTCTCACTACAGGTGTGCTTGTGGAGACTGGTGTTCAATGCCACACTTCTATATCTCTCCCTATTGTTTTGAGACAGGGTCTCTCACTGACCCTGAAGCCATTTCTTTGAGACTGGGTAGCCAATGATCCCTGGGATTTGCCTATCTTTGCTTCCCAGAAGCACTGGGGCTGCTGCTATGTATGTCCAGATTTTGAATGGCTGCTAAGGATATCAACTATGGTTGGTATATAAGAGTTTTATGCACTGAACCCTCTCCCTAGCCACTATTGCATTGTCTTACATTGCATGACCCTCCTGAGAGCATCCTCTCTAATTGGGTAGTTGAACTGCTTATTATAGGAGCCTTCTACAGAAGCTTTCAGCAGACAGCAGCAGCAGGCAATGAACAATAGTGTGTATCCTTAGTGTGTTTGGGTCTTCTCCTCAAAAACCTCTCATTGCTATTTCTACTGGTTTCAATTTCATGTCCTACTAAAAAAGCATGCCTACATTCTACCAATATTAGGTAGAAACATTGGTTGATCTTGATTCTTCTCTCATTTTTGTCAAGTTTCCACACCAAAATCACCCTTAAGCCAAACGTCCAAAACTCAGTACATTCTGATCTTGTAGTCTACATGAACAATAACTGTCTAAGACTCACACACACAGTATTCTTCATTATCTTTGTGGACAACAAACAACAACTGTCTTATTGACAAGGTTTGTGGGTACCATTTGAATAGATATATTCAAAAGGTACCACGGGACACCCAAGAAGGTATAACTCTGGGCATCTGAATTCTCTAAACAGAGGACTTTTGCTAATGTGTGCTTCATATCTCAAGCTTCTGCACCATAGTTGGTTAACATAAATGTTTTATCTAATAAAGGATGCCCATTAAAACAGGGATATATCCAGAAGCGGTTCTATGGAGTATCTATCACAGCTTGCTTAGAGTGGATTTCACTGTAATGCTTTTTGTTCAAGTTATAATTACCTAGATACCCCAGTTTCTTATTCTATGTAATGTATGTCTGTAAGTGGAAATTTTCCAGAGTGTTGGCCATCTTTACCATTCTCTGGTCCTGAATTTTCTTCACATTGATGCCTTCTGTCACTTTGACCTCTTCTGGCATAGACTTCTGGTCCTAAAATGCTAATTTTCTTCACAGTATCTGATGGAATGCCAAGCACATACCAACCCCTCAATAACCAGCTGTTGATAGTTTGTACAATCGAAGCTGGATCCAACTCAATGTCTGGAGTTTTTATTTTAACTGTCTGATTCAGTAATGTGCCAAGGCAATTTTATATCATAGATGAAGCTGATTTGTAGAGGGAGAGGGAGCTCTGATTATTGAATGCCCGCCAAGTGGCAAACCCAGAACAGAGGTTTTGTATGCAGGAGAAATCAAAACCCCTCTCCTCAGAAAGTTTGAAAACAGCAGCTGAGTGATTCTGAGGAAATCTTCCAGGATACTAGTTGATGTAGGATGAGCACTGAAGCCAAATGTGCCAAGGGTTGCAACTAGTGCTCAGCAAACTCTGTGAGCAAATTATCCAGTGAATCACCAGGTCTTAAAACCTTCGTCAGAGAGCCTAGAGACAAGACTTTTGGATCACTGTGTGAATTGGGAATCCAGTTCTGAAGACAGAACACATGGTTTCCATTCAGGTAATCACTGAGAGATACTTTATCAAATCTCTTGCTGTCTGAGTCTTAACAATGAGACAGCATCCTTCATTCATGCTTATAAAACTGCCAATAGATTCACCTGTCCTCATTTTGTAGAACTGAAATCTGATGGTTCACCTAGTTGCTGAAGGCCTTTTTTTCATCTAAACAGGTGCCTTTGATTCTTAAACTCAAGTTGTTTTCTTTTAAAATGAGAGGTTTTGGACTAGAGAGATGTCTCAGTAGAGAAAAGTGCTTACTGCTCTTCCAGAGGAACTTGGTTGGATTCCCAGCACCCATATCAGGCAGCTCATAATTGCCTGTAACTCTAGTTCCAAGATTCAATGTACTTTTCTGGCCCCCATGAATACATGCACTCATGTGGTGAGCAAAAATATATAGAGGGGGACATACATACACATAAAAAATAAATAGTAATTAACTAAATGACTCAAAGCAACATATTAAAATAATATGTCATGTTTTTAATTATCTATGCATACATTTATATAAAAAGGGATATTATTCTGTAAATAATATTATGAGAAAGACTGTGCATCTCAATTTATTTTTTCCAACTTTCTCTTTGTATTTACAATTTTAAGCATTCATTTAGTATGGAAAATGAAGGTTTGATTTTATGTCATCTTCCTTTGAATCAACCACAGCTCTCTTTCAATCTTCTACTTATTATAAAAATATATATTTAAGACATTGAATTTCTATTATAGACAGGTACTAAAGAATATTTGGTACCATTACTTAATATTAGCTTGCCACAACCATGTAAATATGTTGACTGTCAGTCCATTTACTTAGTTATGATGAATTTCCCAGTGTAATATTTTATGGACTCATTTGTTCACTTAGTCTTCATCATGTATTTTCACTCAAGTATCCGAAAGTTTCTCCCAAAACTATAACACTCTTAGAGTTCACTTATTGTACAAGATGTTATGTGACTTAAAAATGTCTGACCTATTCCTCTCTGCTCTGATGAATGACTACTTATTCATCTGCCTTTGACTATTACCTTAGGATTACCACTGTTTCTTATTTACACTGTTTTTTTTTTTTTGTTCTTAGAGGCATTGTACCACTAAGCCTTTCATTGCCTGTTTTTGGTTTGTACATTATAACATTCTTCAGATCTTCGTTCTTACTTATCCAAAAATGTCTTAATTCTACTTTTACCTTAGGAAATATGGTCACTTGATATCAGAGCTGGGTATAGAATATTAGTTTAAAAATATTTTTCTTTTAGAATTTAAAAAATAATTTTTCCATTTTCCTGAACAGATGGGAATAACTTGCAACATGGTAGGGAAATTTGTGTAAATGCATTTGCTAAAGCATCCCTATTTTTATGATTAGGCTCTGAACAGTTTATTGTATATAAAATATAACTCAGTAAAAAAAATAAAATGAAAATATCATAGGAACCATATGAGCTTTAAAGTCACTTTAGGAGGCCAAGGACTTGAGTAGAATCTGAGCTGCTTTAAAAAAAACCCTGTCTTATTTCAAAACTCTCCTTTGGATAGAACATTGGTTCTCCTTCGTTGGGATGCTATTAGGATCTAAGGCACATGATAGCTGGCAGTTCTCTTGGGTGTGTGTCAGCCATTTGAGTTGGGTTCAGCTTTTGCTTTCTTCACTTCTTCCTAAATATCAAGCTGTGATCTTTGATATGCACTAGCCTGGATAATGTAGGGAAAATTTTCGATATTTTATCCATTTATGTGGCTTAACTAAAGCCATCAGCATTTTGCTATGTCTCTTGGGCCACATTCTGGTCTTTTTCCATCTCTTGTGTCAAATGATATCACTGTTCAAATAACAGAATCCTCCGGCCAAGTTCTTCTCCAATCCCTTGGAAACCCTTCAGGAGAAGTCAAAGTAGAAAAGAGAGTGCCTATTAGCCCTGAATCTCTGGGCTTGCCTGCCCATGACCTCACAGTCATATCTATGTCACTAAAATCTGTCCCTTGATGCTCCTAACTGACTCAGGGAACAGCCAGCTGTCCCTATTTGGGTTACTCATCTCTGTCTACCAGGAAGGTCAAGTGGGAGTACAAATACATGAAGTTGAACCGGTTCAAAGATATCAGCTTTAGGGCAGGAGACAAAGACTGATCCCCTGTTTCTGTGGTGAGCTCTAGGCAGCAGTCATGAGTCTTGAATCTAGCAACAGGCCCTGCTGTCTCTCATAGCATAGACATACTGTGACATTTGAGATAATATGCCAGAATTACCATGGCACCCAAGTCTCTCCACTTCTCAAAATGCAATTTTCAAGCTTTCTAAGCTCAGAAATACATTATTTCCTATCCATCTTTGATCTAACATTCGAAGGAAGGAGCAGAGAACACCTGTAATGTGACATTTGCTCCCCTCCCCACCCCTCAGCACAGCAGAAGGTGCCCTGCTCTGTCTTCCCAAGGCTACCAAATTGAGATGAAAATGTGGAAAGCTCTGGGGCCAGAACCACATACATATTTGAAGAACAGTTCTCTTTTCATGTTGTGTTTGAAGGAAGTTATTTCTTTTTATGCTCCTTCCTTCCTTTCAATTAGTTTATTTTCTGTGGAATGCTAGAAAGCCACTCCAGTAGCATATATTAAATGTGTCCCTGACATTTTAAGAATAATTTTCAATAATGTCTGTAACTTCCTGTCATTCTGGTAGTATGGTGGAATATATGTAAATTGGGAAAAACCCAAGCGAATGGTTTTCAGTGTTTAAAACTATCTTATACCAGTGTAGATTTAGCAATATTTATTAGTACAATAGTGTGTAGACTAGCCTGTTATTTTAATACTAGTTTAATAATAATGATGATAATCATCGAAGTTAGATAAATGAATTAGGTCCTACTATGATTTTATTATTTTCTTTTATATTTTTAAAAATTTCAAAAGATATAAATTATTGTGACTTCCACGTTTTAGAAATCAGCTTTAGAGAGTAAAAATGGAATAATCTGTCTTGCCTAGTCCTGAAGTCAGAGGTTTCAATCCAGCTTCAACTGGCTTAAATTTCAGCTTTAAAATAAAACTTGTTCAGAAAGAGGCAGTTGCTCCTTGTGCTCTCTCCCTTGCTCGGCCTAGCTTCCCGACATCAGCACCCAATATCTGGAATGCTTCATTTAGGTCACACTGAGCATGATTCTTGTGACTGACCAGGAATACTAGAGTAACCTTGCCTACTTCCTGGCTGTGCTGCTAAAAACAAACAAACAAACAAACCAACAATAGGACAGTTGACAATGTCCCCACACATGTGGTCTTTGCTGTTATAGAATTCTCCAGGAGCCCTTTATTTTCTGCCTTCATTAAGAAGTAGGAAGGAAAAGAAGAGCCTTATTTAGAAAGAAATTCTGAAGGCTCCAAGAATTGAAGAGCTGTGATGTGGACACAGGCTGAGAGAGCTTCAGTTTTGTTCATTACCGTATAGTCTACTTACTCACAAAAGGGCAGGAACACTGATGCATTGAGAACTACAGTGTAGCTGTGGAGGGTGCTTAGGATGGTGAGAGAGGCAGGGGAGGAGTCTGGGATGCATGCCACAGGAGGGATTGACCAGAAAGAGATGATAATGAAGTCATTATGGAGGCAACGAAGACCTGAGCACATAGGAAAGTATCACTACAAAGTGCGTTTTCCACAGTTATTTCAGTCATTAACACTGCAATACAGCAGAATTAAAGACTGCATTGTTTGTGTATCATGTACTATAGGTTACTGGGGCTAGAGAGATAGCTCTGTGGTTAAGAGTTTAAGGTTATTGTTCTTGTAGAGAACTGGACTTCACTTCCTAGCACTCAGATTAGGCAGCACACAACCACTTGTATTTCCAGACCACAGAATTTGGCATCTCAAATAAATACTATTTACTATAAGTTGTCACCTGGGCAATGGACTTCTGAGAAGACTTACAGGGGGTTGTCTTGACTACATTAACTGAGGTGGGAAGACCTGCCCACTCTTTGTGGCACATACTCTGACTGGAATCCTTGACATTTATAAATGAATGGGGTATAAATAAATGAGTGTAGACTTTGCTTTCTACTTCTTGGAATGAGAAAGTGGCGTGACCATACGCCTTGCCTCTGTGACTTTGTAGCCATGATGATTAGTTACCTGGAACTTGAAGCTGAAATGAACCTATACTTTTATTATTTGAGAGGTCAGGGTATTTCTATAGCAAGTGAAACAACTAAGGCAGACTTCAATCTTCCTGGTGTTCTTCACAGGAAGAGTTATTAGTTCTCATTTTATAGATGATGAAACAGAGGCACAGGGCAGCTTAAGGTATTTAAAGCTGACAGAAGACGCACACCTGAACGTAGGAGAAAAAAAAAACATACTTGGACAGTATAACTCCCCTTGGCTACTTCAGTTTTGCCAAATGCTGGGTCTTATATAGAGAGCTTTGAAAAATGATCTCTGCCCCTGACCAGGGTTGAAGCTCCTGTATCTTTGATGAAGTCTTTTCTCCACACATACCAATTCTGTAGCATTACTGGGGCAGGGCTTCTGACCATTTGGAAGTCACTAGCATTCAGAGACCAGTGTGTCCTGTTGGCATTTGCATTGACTTCCCCATTATCTCTTTCAGCACTTTGAACTACAGGCTCTGTCTAACACACATGGGCAGTGAGCCAGGAAGGGACTGTGACATCTCATTGCTGTTGAAGATTTTAAACTCTGCCAGCCTTAAACAAAAGCAAATGCTCTATAATGTATCTGTGACTGTCAATCAATAAAGACTGATTGGCTGACTCATAATGTCCCTCCAAAATTGTTCATGTCTTTATCCACAGAATCTGTACCTTATGTCACATGGTGAGAGGGCCTTGAAAAATGTGATTAAAGATCTCAAGAAAGGCTAATCCAGGTGAGCTCAAAGGAATCATAAGGTTCCTTATAGGAAGACAGAATCTGACAGTGAAGAGATGCGAAAGCGGAAGTGGAGGCCGGAGTGACAAACACTGAAGAGGGAGGCAGAAGGGACTGTGTGCTAGGCATTAGATATGGCTTATAAAAGTTGGCCCAGGCATAGATGTAGCTTAATGCCTGGAGACTTAGAAGGAGCCTGATCCTGTGACCCACTTGGGATTTCTGACCTCCCTATTGCTGTGAGAGAGTGAATGTCTATCTCACTCATAATAATTGGCCACCAAAGTAGGAAGAACTGAAGGCGCCAGCTAACAGTTTCATCTGCATAGTCTCAGGATAACTCTGTGTAATGACATTCCAGACAGAAATTGAGTGCCAAGAATGGGAGTTTTAAAGTAGAAGTGTCCTGAATTTGAATCCTGGCAGGGTCGCTTACTGGCTTCATGGCTGTGGCCCATTATCTTCTATGCTGCTTAAATTATTCATGTGTAGTTTGGAGCTTGCACCCGCTCCCTCCCAACACTCCAGCAATTGTGTCAGGCGGCACATCAAATGATCTGAATTCTGGCCTTTGAATTATGCATTTGGTTTATTCTCATCCTATTACCCCCTTCTGTCATTCAGGAAGTATTTCTTTCTAGATAATCCGAGCTAGTCACCAGTACTTTCACTAAATTTCTAGACAGGTTTTTTTTTTTGGTAAGTTGAAAGTAGTTCTTGGTTTAAGATTTTGTAAAGATAAGAGAGTTGGTAGAAGAAAATATGCCCTTTCAAGGAATTCATCTGTTAGACATGATAAACACAAGTGTACAACCCTTCATTTCCTCTTCCCAGGATTCTTGCTGCTCTGCTCTGAGTCAGTTCTAACCTTAACAATGGTAGCTACTACCTTCCTTGTATCTTGATCTTGGGATACTGGTTGACTGGTTAACTATAAAGCTGCGCATCTCTAAGCCAGGGCTTTTGGTATCCACACCACGGTATTTCTCTGAAGTCTGTGGAAACAGACACCTTTACTTTGCAGACATTTCTTCTATTCATTTACACATTCTTCCCTCTGTGGAGATCTCTGGTGCTCCCTGCTTCCTTCTTCCATAGAAGAAGGCTTATTTACATTTTTACTTGTAGGACAGAAAAACTAAAACTTTGGGGGCCAGCCATGTCTCCTGTATTTCAATTACTGAGACCCCCAGGCATGTTTCCCACAGCCTTTCCTGGTGTCTCCATCACAATGTTCTCCATAGAACATCAAGTCCAGTCAAACTGACTTCTGCCTAAGACACCCATGATGGACTTGTTTGGTTCTATGGATATTCTGGCAAATAGTTTTCTTTCTCATACATACAAGAAGAATTAGGTTTTGATAACTAACACTGGTCTTTCTCAAATGCAGAACCACTGTGAGCTAAATCCTGAAGGCAGGTTCAGCATGATGAGACATTCTACTACATTCTAGGCTAATTAAATTATCCCTTGTGACACTGAGGACATGCTAGCAAATATAGACTTTTGTAGCATAGGCTGAGAATTTAAATACCATAAAAGAACAATTAAATATGCTATTTTTCATCCATGTCTTGCATACTTCCAATATAATGAGTTAGAAGAATGATACTTTTATCATGTACAAGTTGTTGTGTTCATACCACCTGAAAGGAATGATAGGATAAGTCAGCATTGTGTCTTTCTCTTTTACCTCATTCACATCTTTGTTTGAGTCTTGCCTGGGCTCTGAAGTGGCATCCGTTTTAAAGGTGGATTTACCTGCACACCTCCAAGGCACTTAGGCACCAGCATATCATCAAGAACAGAGGGTCAGTTATGTAGGAAGCATTTATCTTGGGGCTGGGAAGTAACCATTATGAAAGTAGATGTTTGTGATGAGAACTTGTGTTAGTGCCATCACAAAACACAAGGCTACAAGGAAACGGGCTGCACTCATTTCCTTTAATAACTGTGTGCATGCTGCATGCATGTGCACATGTATATATTTATATACATGTGTGTTTGTATTGTGAGCATGTATGCATGTGCATATGCATCTGTGTACCTATGCATATGCATGCATGTGTATGTGCATGTGTGTACATATGCATATGCATGCATGTGTAGGTGTATGTGTGTGCATATATGTGCATGCATATGTGTACATATATGGTTAAATGCATATGTACTGTGCATATGTATGTATGGTTATATGTGTGCATATGTACTTGAATATGTGAGTATATATGCATATGTACATATGCACATCTATATATGCATGAGTGTGTGTGTTCGTGTGTGTGTGTGTGTGTGTGTGTGTGCATATTTGAGTGTTTTAAGGAAACTTTTAACACATAGAGCTCTGGGCTAAGAGTCACCCACTAAGATTTACCACTTGTACCTTCCAGGTTATTATAATTCAGCTGAACAGATATTAATTAGGAATATGGAATCACTGTGCTTACTTAGCAAGTAGTACTAAAGTCAATATTTCTTCTTAAAATAATGAGAGATTGCAGGCATAGATGACTTTGGAAAGACAAAATTCTGCATATGGAAAATTGCTATTGCATAAAGCCTACAGTGGATAAAAACATAACGAAGCATCACTCTGTTTTGTGGTTTTATTAGTTATTTTATGGAATGGGAGTTCACACCCAAACTCTCATGATGATAACTGTTCAAGGTTTACTGGTTCAGTGTCACAAGGTTTGGAGTGCACTTTTAGTTGTAGGTGAAGAAGGAGGAAGGTAGTTTTAAGGGAGGCTCAGAGAAGAGATGGATTACAAACGAAGTTAGGTAAGCATTTAGAGATACAGATAAAGCAGTTTCAAATAGTAAGCCTCAGGCAAGTGCCCTGCATTCAGTGCTGAGATCACAGGAACCGTGTCAGGGCAGGCACCTTCAGAAACCATCTAAGAGCAAGGTGCAAGAACATGAAGCGGGGCATATGAGGGTAGGTGTGTGCACAGTTAAATATACCTATTCCCTCATAAAAAAAGAAGTTCATTCTTGCCCTCTGAGCAGATATGTGAGATGGGTTCAAAGATGAAAGCAAAACAAGTTTACTGTAGTTACTGGGGCTTCTCTCTTGCATTCCATGCAGCTGAAGGGAAGAAAGGAATGACGATGATGGGCAAAGATAAAGGATTCCTCTTATACCTCTAGGGCTAAAATGGAAGACTGTTAGAGAGAGTCATCACCAAGTAGGTGTCCTGACTCTGACGTCCATCACTAGGTGGATTCATCATTGGGCCTATGTGATGCCAAGCCCTCCCTTCCTCCCTATAATAGGACCACTCTGGAGATGTAGAGCATAACATGGAGTTCTCTAAGGGACTCTTTTCTATGCATAGATTTATCTCCCAGATTCTTCTTTATAAATTACCATGAACCACAAAGCATCAAAGATATATTTTCTTATAGTTCCAGAGTTTAGAAATCAAGTTGATAATAGGGCTGAGTTTCCCGCAAAAGCTGTAGGAGAGGATTCTTCTTTGCTTCATTTAGCTTCCGGTGGTTCCATGCATTCCTTATCTTGTAGCTACACTGCCTCCATCTCTGTCTCCACATAGGATAACTGTTATTGAATACAGGGTCCACTTTAAACCCAAGATGGTGTCATTAAGAAATCACTTGGGTAAACCCATTTTCTAAATAAGATCACATTCACAGATGGGTATTAACGTTTATACTTATCGCTTTAGGAGTCATTCTTCCTGATGATTACTTTTAATTGTCATTTGTCACAGTGTAGAAAGAGAATATCAGTGAGGGATTTTCTAGAACAGATTAGCCTGTGGGCACACCTGGGGAATTGTCTTGATTAGGTTGATGGATGTGGGAAGACTCAGCCTGAAAATGGGTTAAAACCAAATAAGAGTAGAGGGCGTGCACTGAGCAGTAAGTATGCATACACTTAATCAATCTCATCTCTTGTATACAGGTGTGCCTAGCTGACTTGACTTCCCTGAAATGACAGACCAACTACATGAGACTGCAAACCAAATAAAACCTTTTGTCTCCTAAGTTACTTTTCACTGAGGTGTTTATTACAGTAACACAAATATAGCCAGATACTTCTCAACACACCACACTGTATGTATAGCCTCTAAACTCTTCAGCCTCTAAACTCATTATCAAGGTACGTTCCTCATGTTCCCATTGTGAATAATGCATTTAAAATAAACAAGATAGAGCGAATGACTTGACTAAAGGGACCTGATCACTAAAAGCCAAAGATAGGAAAGGGACCATTGTTCTCTTGATAGAACAACAATATAATTATGTTTGGACAAGTCAAGCACCTTTGCAGACTGTTTTTCAGATGTTAATTCAATTCTCCCACAACCTACAGAGTAAAGACTTTTCTTATTGTTTCAGAGACAGGGAGCTGAAGCACAGACTGCTGGGAAGTTTGCTGGAGTTTAACACAAGTCATTGGCCACCTGGGATTCTCTGAAAGAAGGCTGGTGGTGGATACCCTTCTTAGCTCCTGGCCCACTGTGTCACTTGATATTCTTTTCCTTGGCATCCTGTGGGATCCAAGACCGGCAGGCAGTGATGGATGGTGCTCTCTCTATATGTTCAATAGAGAAATGTTTGAGTATTTTGTGTGCTCCACTCATATGCCACTTAACAGTAGCTTAATATCTTTAAAACATTCCATGATACTTTGAAATATCCATGAGGTAATGTTGAATAAAAAGCAAATAATTTAAGAATAAATATAGTTTTAAAAAAGCAAATCAGACAGAGTGTGTTATAATGTTAATACTGTTTGTTTCTAGTCTGGAATATTTTTCCCTACTCTCATTTTTTTTTATAGTTTTCAAATTATCTGTAATAAGCCTATATTGCTTTCATGGCAAGGTGAAATCAAGACTGCTATTAATTTGGGGCAAAAAAAAATTGAGAGAAAAACAACAGTCAAAAAATCTTATCCTCAAGCCTGTGGAGGAATATAATAATGAGACTATCAAATTCTAAAGCATGTCTATTAGAAAGGGCCACATATGGACATCAGCAGTGGTGAGTACCTGTGTGTAAGAGAGATAAAGGCATATGGCAGAAGGCTCCCTGACATGAAGCTGCCGTTGCTTTCTGCATCAAACACTGAGTAGGATTCTGAGCAATCCGGACATTGGCTTAGCATCTGGTGGGATAAATATCCTAACTAATTCATTTTACTCAGTATTATATGTTCTAAAGGGAGCTGGGTCAGGGTCTAACTTCTCTAGCCATTGAGGAGCAGCATGTCAGACCACTCAGAGGAACAGGCTTCCTTTTGTCCTCTCCAAATAGTAGAGCAGCATCTCTCAGTCTTACTTAAAGCAGGCCTCAGTATGGTGTTTAGTCTAAAGCACATTAGCATCATGATTCCAAAGGAATGGGGCCCATTCCAGCCACCACAAGTGGAAAGTCTACTATGGAGATACATGTAGACAAGAACCAGACTGAGGTGCAGAAGTCTAAGGAGCCTTTAGTTGCCAAGGCTATCCAAGGACCAATTACTGTCTCTGTCTTTTTCTGCCTGAATGATGTCATTTTTTTTATTGTGACCCCACTTTATATTTCACATATGATTCAACTTCCTCTTGCAGACAGAAGGCCTTTCTTGCCCTTTATTTTTGTCTCCACATCATAGATAATTCATCATTTTGGCATGTACCCTTTAATATGTCACCTGCTATGGCTTTGAGCAGCAGCTTCCTTTGACAACACTGCCTTTGCTCAATAACAGGACACCTGCTAATGCCTGGATTGGCTGCCTTGCCAACCCATGTGTCTTTTGTGTGGTTTAGTTCTTATGGATACCATGAGTAGGGCATATCCCATAATTGTGTGATTGTCATAGCAGGGACTGTGGAAAATGGATATTCCACATGGTTTGTGCAGTCCAACATAGATCTTCATTTCTAAGTGAAATGCAGAAAAGTCTGTATTAAATGTGGCCAAATTGGGAAAAAGTTAAAGAGGTCTAGTGATTTCCCCACCTACCCCAGATCTAGTTTGGAATACTTTATTTGAGATTGAGGTTAAGGTTTAAGTAGAAGGCCAGAGTTTTATACATATATATATATATATATGTATATGTGGTCAAATTTTGTCCTGCCAGTCAAATTGTGGTCCCACCCATTATTCCATTATTGAGCCATCGTCTGTTGTGAGTTAAGGTCTCCTGAGACCTCCTTAAAGACACTCCTAAAACAAAAAGAATGTATTTATTGCTGACTGGTGGTTGCATTAGGTACTTGCCCAAATCATGAAGCCCTGAGACTTATAGCCCTTTGTCTTTTGTGCACAAAATCTACATTCTGATAGTCACAGCTCAGTTATCAAGAAACAGAGCTACAGAAACCAAAAACACAAAGATAGTAGTACATTTAGGGATTGTTTTAGTTAAGGTTTCTATTGTTGCTACAAAGTGCCATGATCAAAAAGAAAATTGGGAAGTACAGGACTTAGTTGGTTTATACTTCTGTATTTTTAAACATAATTGAAGAAAGTCAGCATGGGAATTCCAACAAGGAAGGAACTTAGAGGCAGGAGTTGATGCAGAAGACATGGATGGGTGCTGCTTACTGGTGTGCTCCTCATAGCTTGCTCAGCTTGCTTTCTTGTAGAACCCAGGATCACCAGACCAAGGGCAATACCACCCACAATGGGCTGGGCACCTCTGTACATTACTAATTAAGAAAAAATTCCTTATAGCTGGATCTTTTGGAGGAATTTTCTCTAATGACATCTCCTTTCAGATAACTCTAGTTTGGGTCAGGTTTACGAAGAACCTAACCAGCACAGGAACTTTCTGGAACTATGGACCAGGTCTTTGTTCCCATTTTGGCATGTATTGGGGCTTATGTGCTCGGTTTTAAAGTCAGAATGTTGCCTCCACCATGGTGTCAGGTGTGCTAAGGTCTGGGAGTTTGTTCCAATTGTCTATCCTGTAAGGTTGTCTGAGAAATTGTAAGTCTCTTTGTGTGAGCAAAGTTTTCTCCCTGGCAGAAACCTTTCAGCTTTCTATTCTACCATCATGAGATTCCTGGGGGAATTCCATTTTCATGGGATCTGCTTTTCAATAGTTCAGTAGTCAAAGTGAGGGACACTCACATCTCTTTAGATATTCCCCTGTCCAAGCAAGACATACTTCACTAATTCCTGCTTAGCACTTTATTTGCGAGGCGGAATATGTTAAAACCTGGAACAAATATGAGAAATGCAAGTAGGAACCATGTGACCTCTTGCTTTTTAGTAATTTTCAGAAGGGATGGCTCAAGCAAAATCTATATTTTATAGCAGGGTCTAACCATAAAGTCTAAGTTGGCTTCAAACTTATGATCCTCTTGTTTATTGGGTAAGTGTTGGGATTATAAGCAAATGCTATCATATTCTTCATGACTTACTTCAATTTAATTTTGACAACCTTCCTTTTTGTCTCTGAGTAATATTCTTGAAGATATCATTGATCAACCACCTATCATTTTTTCTTTACTCTTTCTCATCATCAGGGTCTGATGTGTCCAGGTTGATCTGATTTGATCCCATGTTGGGCAGGTGGTGACTGATGTCAAGGAGTTCATGCATTAAACAGAAATAAGTCCAGTTTGAGCAACTAAGAACTGTAGAGGGAGTGGCTCTGAGGTCAGGCATACACAGAGTCCATTTTGTTTGTTTTGTGGGTAATGTCATAGCTTCTCAATAATGTTCTTCATGTCCTCTGTAAGAAGATATACTGCTTCAGAATGTTAACAGACAACAATTAATCAAAAGCTTTTACACAACTATCAAGAGCAAAAGTGTTTGAAGAATTTTAATGGACAACACTCAAGAAGCTTATAAAAGAGTAAAACTAATTTAGAAGTTACATCCTTATTTATGAATTAGTCAATGCTCAATATTTTTTAATCATGATGAGGCACTGCTTGGGGTATCCAGTGTTATGGTATCTAATTGTCTTTGATGAAGATAATAATCATAATATAATTAGAAATGTGGAAACATTAAACTTGGTTAGCATCACTGACAATTCTAGTTTAGAGAACTTCATCTTCATAAGCCATTTTTAAAGGTTTGTGTCATAGAAGAGCCTATAATACTTACAAAAGATCCAGCAATAGTTAGAATCAATACATATAAAAATTATGCACCCACAAACATGCACATGCACATGCATGCACATGCTCTCGTGTGCGTGCTTGCACACACACACACACAAACACATAGACACACACACACACACACACACACTATTGAAGTAGATTCTTCAGCTCAATAGGATAGTAAAGACACAAGATTAGCAAAAAACATTTTTTAAAAATTTCAAACAGGTCATAAAGAAGTGTAGTTTATATGTACAATAATAGAACACTTTGTTAGAGAAAGCATATAAATGCCAAGGCTTCAAATTGTAAGATTGTCCAGTTTGCATACTTGTTTTCTTAGCTGCCTTCTCCAGTCTTT
Organism: Tokudaia tokunoshimensis; assembly: GCA_036184795.1. Lineage (NCBI taxonomy): Eukaryota > Metazoa > Chordata > Mammalia > Rodentia > Muridae > Tokudaia > Tokudaia tokunoshimensis. The sequence goes on along the minus strand of BTHU01000014.1, from coordinate 67,258,444 downwards.
ATGATACTAAGAGGTCAACATTGTATTACATGTGTAATGGATCATTTGCACAGAGTGTAGACAGGATCTCTAAAGGCTCATTATCCTCCAATTTAAGCTAATGTCCATTGGTTTCAAGAGTCAGTATTTAAAGGAACTAGAGAAAAGTGAGAGTCAGATCCAATACAACACTAAAAGATTCCATCACTTGTATCCATTTTTTCATGGAAAAGATCAATGTCAAGTGTATATGTGGAGATGGGAGGACTTCTCTTATTAGCAACATGACTTGTTGCTCGGTCATGAGTCTTGTCCTTCCATATTATCCTATGCGGTCCCATGTGGTGCCTTGCATTTTGCCAATGCTGTGGTTGGCTTCAGCTCAGGAGCAAAGGGAAGCAGGGCTGTGTCCTGGCCTGCCGTGCCCATTTCTCAGGCTCACTCTGGCAGAAGCCCTGCTTCAGTCTCTTCTTCAGTCTCATGTGATTGCTGAGAAAGCCACTGTGCAAAGGTGAAACTTTCTCAAGACTCCAAACCAATATCCAAATACTCATTTTTTCTGCCCTGCCAAGCACAGATAAAGAGCAGTTGATGCTAGATGATGCAAGAAGACAGAGTTTTCCCCATGAGGGAATGGCTCCAGTAGCTGCTAGGTCCTTCCATCTGGAGTGTGGGTGTTGTGGAAGGAAGACATCCCTAAATATACCTTTAAGTTCCTTCAGGATTGATGTGATTTTTGCTGGATTTAAGGTCCAGTTTGTTCCCAACAAACCAGCTTGGCTACCTGGCTTTGAGAAGCCAATTTAAATGTCTAATGTAATAGTGAAAAGTATGTTCATAGCAGCCTTATTTATAATAGCCAGAAGCTGGAAAGAACCCAGATGTCCCTCAATGGAGGAATGGATTCAGAAGATGTGGTTTATCTACACAATGGAATACTACTCTGCAATTAAAAACAATGAATTCATGAAATTCCTAGGCAAATGGTCAGATCTTGAAAATATCATCCTTAGTGAGGTAACCCAATTACAAAAGAACACACATGGTATGCAATCACTGATAAGGGGATATTGACCCAGAATCTCGGAATACCCTAGACACAATCCGCATATCAATAGATTTCTAAGAAGATGGAAGGAGAGACCCCTGGTCCTAGAAAGACTGGATGTAGGGGAACGCCAGGACAGAGAAGGGAGAGGGGGTTGAATGGAGAAAAGAGGGAGGGAAGGGGGCTTATGGGACTTTTGGGGAGGGAGGAAACGGGAAAGGGGAAGTGATTTGGAATGTAAATTAAAAAAATAAAATAAAATAAATTAAAAAAAAAAGAAAGGTAGATTTAATCAACGTGGCCCTATTGGGCAGATAGACAAAGCGTAACCCCTCTGCTAAGCCCATCTTCACCAGAGTAGAACTTTTTTTTTTTTCAGAGTGGAACTTTTGATTGAAAAGACTGATGGCTAGTGAAAAGTTCATTAAAAAAAGGAGGAAATGAGAAAAGATAAGAAAATGCAGGAATGCTCTTTTCTTTAGGTTACTGAGTAGAGTCAAATGAATAAGCATTTGCTCACTAGTATATCTTTCAAAACTGGACACTTATTTTCACAAAGCATATAAACCATAATTTTGTGTCTTAAAAAGACTTTGAAGTGTTGTCTTGAGGGAACCACTAAAGAAAATCTAACTTGGCCTTTGTTACATTGGTGTATCTCTCCACTGATTGCTAAGTTATGGTTCTAGAAATTTCAGACAGATTTGACCTAATTGGGGATACTGCACATGAAATGAATTTCAGGGCTGGGACCTTCTAAACTGCCTGGACTAATTAACAGAGAGAAGAGTTGAACCTTTGCTCTGATGGATTTCTTGGTAGTTACTAAATGATTGGATTAAGTCCAGAAACAGCTGGGAAGATGCAAAAATTTCAAGATGTGGTTCCAAGATGTTATATAGAGTAAAAGGCACAGTCAGTGCTATTCCAGGTTCACAGGAATTTTATTAATTTTATTTTTACTCATAGTTCATATGTAATGTTAAGATTTTATTCAGTTCAGCTAAAGCTACTTAGTTTATACATTCTCAGCTCAAGCTGAAGTCAGTTAAATAAAGTCAAAAATGCAGAAAATATTATACTCATTGTGTGTATAAATTCTTTTGTTTTCAACTCATTCTCTTTTTAATACCTTGGCCACCCTTTTAGGTCTAGGTTGGGATTCTAATCCTAGATCCCACTAACTAGGATTTCTTCATCTATGAGATATGCCATTCACACCTGCTTTCTCTATATTGTTCTAGCTGTTGCAAGCATCAAGTGACTATGAATTCACAATAATTATTTTTCTCACCTTGGCATTCTAGTAATTTACTATCTTACAGCAAAATTCCACCAATTCAGTTGTTTGAGGCACCAGTGCGTCACACGCCCCATTCCATAGATGGTTGGGTTCAGCTGAGCAGTTCTAGTTTGAATTCACTCATGCAGTAGCAGCCAGATGGCCACAGACACAGGTCTGACACATTGACTTAGCTTGGAGCTAGTTGGGTTTCCTTTTCCACATGGCCTGTCTTCACAAGTCAGCAGTCTTTTCCCAGGTCAAATTTCAACAAGAGCTGTAGAAACCTTCTAAACAACACCCTTAGATGCACCAACTGTCACATCTGCCATCCTTTATTGATTAAACAAGTCATCAAGCTCTACCCAGAATGGAATAGAGGAGGAGTAGACTCAATTTTAGCATCAGGTGTAGAACACATAGATAAAAAAAAATTAGTACTATGTTTAGATTATCAACTAAATATAATCTGCTCTGTGTTTCTACCTTCTGCTCCATTTATTTACCTCCCCATTCACTCAGTCATTCCTTAAACAAGCCCCCAAATTGCTACGAGTTAGCCACTATCTTGGGTGCAGATATTCCAAGGTTGCAAAGACAGGTACTGTCCCATGACCTAACCCTGTGGGGGGTGTTGATGGGGAGAATTGAGCATGAAAAATAAAGAAAAAAAGGAAGAACTGAGAGCAAGAGGTCTTGCATACCCTGATGACTTCTGCCAAGCACATTTATTAAGCAGTACCGATTCTTACATACTATTTGAGTGTGTGTGTTTGTGATGAAGGTCAGAATAGAACTAAAACAGACAATGTTGACCAAAAGAACACAGAATACGTCAGACACAGTTGCCCTAAGACTGATAACCACAACACAGGAGAAGAGTAAGACCTCCAGAAACTGCAACCTTGACACCTCTGAAGCTTTGGCTCCATCCCTGGACAGAACTTTGCCAAGTTTACTCCTGGACAAGGACCCATGCCTAATGTTTCCTTTGTGTGGGACCATTAAATGCAGCCTGGTTTCTGGTCAAGCTAGGTTTCAAATCATGGTGACCCAGCAGGTGATTCTGCAAGGAGTGGCAGGCATTTGCCATGCTCCTAGACACCAGGCTCCTGACACAAGGCCTCAGCTCTCCATAATTCTGTGGCCATCAGTCACGTAAAGGCAATCAACAAGTAGAGGATGTGGCCACAGATGTAGCCTCATGTAGCCTCAAGGCAAGCCCTGGGCCAGACACGGGCTACCATTTTAACCCACATCTTTGTTCTTTCATCCTGTTCTCTTAGAAAGGCTTGAATCACCCAGTTCACAAAAGTCCCATAATTTCATTAAGACTAGTGGGGAAGAGAGAAACACCAACCAAGAAATAGTTTCTAAACATGATAAGCATAATTCATCACCATACCATGTGTGATGTGATTGTTAGTGAGGAGAAGTCCCAACAGTTCTCATTGAGACACAGTCCCTGACAATGAGTGGCAAAGGATTAGAAGGCAGAGGAAAACAACCCCCTTCTGGGATAGTGAAGCAGACAATGCCACATTTGCTTAAATGCAATACAGCATAGAGGTTTTTCCTAATAGCTTCCCTAATTAAATTACACTTGGCCTTATCTCTCTCGGTTCCTGACCTCCTTTCTCTGATTATTTTCTCATTGTGGCACTTAGCACACCTGACACACATGTTTTTTTTTTTAATTTCTGGACTTTATTTCTTATCTGGCTCACGTATTAAAATATGAGTTCCATGAATGAAGAAATATTTTTTCCTATTTTTCTCTCTCCTATATCTTGAAAATGGCTATTAAATAATTTGCAGTCAAAATTTGTGTAGAAGGAATGCATACATTGTTTCCAGCCTCTCTTAAATTTTCACTTTTCTTTATACATTATGAACAATTTTTATATCCCATATCCATTTGTTAGTCACAGAGACCATCGAGTGGGCATTAGGGAACCCTGGCTGTTATTTCCCATCACGGTGCTGAGTTCCCACTTGACTCAGGACAAATGATGCAGCAGCCTTGTCTTGGTTTCTTCAGACCCATAGAAAAGCTCTGGGCTTCTGGAGCCTCTTCTTGGCCTGAGGCTCCACCAGTCTTTGATGTTTTTGTACAGTGAAATCATTAAAGAGGAACCCAAGACTTAAATCAATTGATCTAATTCACACACAAAGGGGGCATGGAGAAAAGTAATAAGGTTCTCAGAGGCAGTGGGCTGACAGAGTGTGTTCTACAGAAAAATCTGCCATTGTCTTTATAAGAGAGATAAGGAGAATCAAAAACAAATAAAACCTTCATCCTCTAGAACAAAATTACTAAAAGGAATCAGAAAAAAAACCATCCAATATTTTTTAAGAGTGACCAGCGTATGGTTTGCCCTGGGTAGATCTAGCTTCAGTAAGTGAGGAACAAATGTCTAGTAAGAGTTGGTGGGTTCTCAGAAACCTGGAAATAGTTCTACCCCAAGACCCAGCTATCCAACTCCTGGGCATATGCCTTAAAGGTGCCCCACTATACCACAGGGACACTTACTCAGCTGTCACACAGTTTTATTCATAATAGCCAGAAACTAGAAATAACTTAGATATCCTGTAGGCACATCTACAAAATGTAATACTATTCATCCATTAAAAACAAAGACATGATGAACATTCTTCTGAGTTGAGGTAACATAGTCCGAAAGGGGCATGCATGGTATGTACTCACTTATAAGTGGATATTAGCCATGAGGTACAGGATACTTACACTAAACTCTGCAGACCCAAAGAAGCTAAGCAAAAAAGAAGACTCAAGTGAGGATGCTTGAATCTCACTTAGAAGGGTAAATAAAATACTCATAGGAGGCAGATGGAAGGAGGAAAATGGATAGGAGAGGGACAGTGCAGGGGATGGGATCAGGTATGGGAAGAGACAGAAAAGAGGGCTAGAGGGCCAGGAGAATGAATGAAAATCTGCAGCTAACAGGGGTGAGGGGGTCGGAGGCATCTTGAGGATGTGCCAGAGACCTGGGAAGGGAAAGGCTCCCAGGACTCAATGCGGGTGACCTTTGCTGAAACTCACAGCACTGAGGATTTGAAACCTAAAGCGGCCACCTCCTGTAACCAGGCAGGAACCCCATTGGAGTGATAGGGACATCAACCCACCCACAAAATATTCTACCCCAATTTAATCTGTCTATATGAAATGCAGGGATGGGGTGGAGAAGACACCGAGGGAGTAACCAGCCAATAACTGGTCCAAATTTAGACTCATTCTATGGGCAAGCAACAGTCCCTGACACTTTTAATTTTACTTTGTTATGTTTGCAGACAGAAGACTAGTGTAACTGTCCTCTGAGAGTCTTCACCCAGCAGCTGTCTAAAACAGACAGAGAAACCCACAGTCAAACATTTGATGGAGCGCAGGGACTCTTACAGAAGAGTTGCAGGAAGAATTGAGGGCCCTGAAGGGGATAGGGACTCCACAGAAGTCAACTAACCTGGACACTTGGGAACTTTTAGAGACTGAACCATCAACCAAAGAGCATACACAGGTTGATCATAGGACCCCACATATACATAGTAGATTTGCAGCTCAATCTTCAGGTGGGGTGCTCAAAAACTGGAGTGGGAGCTATCCCTAAAGCTGTTGCCTGCCTGTGGATATGTCCTTCTGGTTAGGCTGCCTTACCTGGCCTCAGTGGGAGAGGGTGTGGCTAGCCCTGAAGACTTGATGTGCCAGGGTGAGGGGATACCCAGGAGGGGCCCCTACACTCTCAGAGAAGAAGGGGATGGAGATGGGGTAGGGATTGTGTGTGAGGGGACTGGAAGGAGGGCAGCAATGAGGATGTATAGTGAATAAATAAATAAATAAACAAATAAATAAATAAATGTTAAAAAGAAAATAAAAGGTTTAAATGTCATAGAATCAAGAAGTAAAACCTAAGAGATGGGAGTAGCTGTCTCCATCTGATCATTTCTGTTCCTATCTGTGAGGCACTTTTTTATTCAATTGGAGGCAACATTATAAAGGACTGTGTCATGGTGGCAGGAAGTAGTGTTTCACGTACAAGTTAAAGCAATGTCGCATACTCAGATGATGAGACAATAGAAGCCATTTTACACTGAGGTTTGGATCCAGCAACAGTTGGTGACTGACTGCAGTGACCACTGCTTAGAACGAAGCTACCACCTGAGACCCTATGAACTCTTCTGTCCCTCTGCATCAACATGCATGTATCCCATTAGCCAGGATAGAACTAAAACTGTCCTTAGAACTGATGCTTTGATAATCTTTCATGTCAGGTAAATACAACTATTGACTTGCTAAAGCCACACAGAGACAAAGACCAAATGCTAATCACTCTTGTTTATTATTGTTGGAAAACACTGTTTAAGAGCAGGGAAGAGAGATATGGAGGGCAAGAATTTGTAGGAAAGTAAGAAACATTTGAAGCAACTGAAGTCTAAATGCAGAAAATGGAGAATTGAGAGAAATCATGCCTCAAAATTATCAAAGGTGTTGGACTCAGGAGGGTGCTGTGTGCTTAGACCCCAGGTCTAGACTATCCTATGTTGAGGTTTTCTCCTAAGGAGAAGGTTATTTTGGAATATATGAACATTCCATTCCACTATGTTGCATGTATCGAGTCGGTTCTGGAAGCCATACAGAGCCCTTGCAAAGGAAAACATGAGTCAATAATGAGGAAGGACATGGAATAGACAGGAATGGAAGGACCTGAGGACAGTTGGAAGTTCATAATGGCCCTTGCTTTTCTAGAGCAGGGATCTAACATCATAGCAGTACCAGTCGTGAAGTTTCCACAGACGTAAGTCATAGTATGGAGAAATAAAAGTTATTCTGAATCATCAGTAGTATGAGGTAATAATATTGCGAAGGGTGTGGAAGCATTTGGAAGAAGCTAGAATGACCCCAGGGCGAAATAGAGATTGTGAACACTAAGTCGTGAGTGGAGAGTTTAAAGCCAGCAAACCTCAGGCATTGTGTCTCGAACAGCAGATGATGTATGTAAAGGTTTACTAAATGGCTTCTGCCTTGAAACTCCAGCAGTGTTCATTGTTTAAGACTATCTAACACTGCTCAAAGAGGAAGTTCTTACAGAAATCCAGGAATAGAAGGGATGCTAGGAAGGCTCTCTATAACCTTAAGCACAGTGGGACCTTGCTCCTCAAGCAGCAGGTACTCAAGGCTGGATATTTACTCTGTTGTTTAGAGGCTACCCTGACTAGGGAGGCTTCTGTCTCACCACCACACATTTCTATCCCTTCTCGTCCCCATTTACAGTCTGGGTCTGACAATATAAACATTGGATATGTGAATATTTTCTTTGAACTGTTTTGGTATCTCAGTGAAACCTAGGCAAATAAGTGCAAGTTAAACAAAAGTGTGGTCTGTCAGTGTTGGGTAATAAGTGGTCAAAATAAAAGAAATTCCTTAAAACGGTGGTTCTCAACCTTTCAAATACTATGGCCCTTTAATACAGCTACTCACATTGTGGCTATCCCCAGCCATTAAACTATTTTCATTGCTATTTCATGACTGTAATTTTGCTACTGTCATGAATCCTAATATAAATATATTTGGACATAGAGGTTTGCCAAAGGGGTTGCAACACATAGGTTGAGACTCACTGCCTCAAAGTATATCAGAGTAAACAGAAGACATAAAATAAGTGAATATTAATCTTAGTGATAGCTTAGTTCTCATCATAAACAAAGGGAGTCAGAAGATAGTGTAATGGCAGGCTTCAAATTTTTTCAAGTAAAAAAAAGTACCATGAGAGGCACAATTCCACCTCATGATAGTAGAAAAAGTATGCATTTGGTAATAAACAAAACCAGAGAATTCATCACCCTCCAGCTTCAATTCTAAGATGTGACAAAGGACTTTCTTGATCGAAACAGTGATTGACACAACTGGACAAAAATGAACAAAGAAGAAAATAGAAATAAAGAGAAAAAGAAACAAAACTACCTATTGATTGAGCTGGTTGTATAGTTATGCATTCTTAAAGAAACTCTAAAGAAATGTAAAGAGGCTGAAATTCTGAGGCTTGATTAATGAATCGTGGGTCTCAGGAGGCAGAAACGATAGCAAACAGAAAGTCTGTGTCCATTTGCAAGTAGCATTTGGAGAAAGTTAACAACTCCAGTAATTTTCAGCCTAGTACTAAAAAGACAAGCACTAAGAATGAATCTGTTGTAGTGTACAAAGATCTTTATGCTGAAAGCCAGGGATGCTGTGGTGGGGACACAGAGGTGTAATTAGATGTATGTATGTGTTTATTTTCTTGTTTGTCTGTTTGCTTGTTTGTTTGACTAGAAGGCTAAGTATGGATGTTAATCCTTTCAAAATATGATTCTTAGTCCATACGATTCAGAATTATTGTAGTTTTGTAGACACAAGTCGACCCTAAAATTTACCTTGAAAAAGAACACATTAAGAAAGCTCATGATTTTAAGACCATGAAGTCACAATGATTAAGACAGTACGCCATCATCATAAACAAGATGTATAAATAAATCAAAAAGATGTGAGTGGAAAGATAGATTAAGTGATCTTTGGCTGAGGTCCTAAAGCAGATTAATAAAGAAAGCAGAGTATTTTCAGGAGTAACACAGGGAACATGCATACTAGCCTGGGGAGCTGGACAAACACGGTGTGACATGCGGGAAGCACTCTCCAACTCTCAGCACTGCAACTAGATGTAGGAGGATCTGAAACTCAAAGACATCTTCAGCTGCACAGCTCTTTCAAGGCCACTCTCTGGTACATAAAAACCCTTTCTCAGAGAGAGGAGAAAAGAGAAAGGAGAGACTCAAGCCATACTTCACATCAGAAATGTAGCTTGAGATGCTACAATCCTAAGTGTGAGAGCTGAGAGCACAGAGCAAAGCTTCTTTGTGTTTTTTCTCTAGGAATGATTTTCTTAGCATAACATTCAGTCATAAAAGCAGATAATCAGGTGGCAGGCTAAACTTGTTAAAAATGAATGCCTCAGCTCATCAAAAGTAACTTTCAGAAATGAAAAGACAAGGCACAAATTGAGCAAAATAATTTATAATCCTGTATTTGGAAATGGATTTATATTCCTAGTATGTAATCAGTTCCTACAGTTCAAAAATAAAGAGACAAAAACTTTAAAAATAGTGAACAGACTAGGCCAGACCCTACATAAAAAAAGACATACAAGGTTCAATAATTGCAAGAAAAGACACTTACCAAGGTTAGATATTAAGAAATGCATATTGACTACACTGATAAACATAAAATAGACTGGATGATATATTAATATGCACAAAATAGATTGACTAGACAATAAAAGACATACAGTATCAACCTTTAGGGAGAGTGTGTAAGTAAGAAGACTGATAACTGTTGGTAGGGAAGTGATGTTGAACAGGAAAACTCTGGAAATTTGTTATAAAATTTAATATACAGCAACATTATAATCACCAATTTCTTCCCATATTCTTATTCCACAGAAATGACCATGTGACAATGAAAGAACTGTCATAACATAGTCATAGCCCGAGTCATGGTATCAAAAGTTCAAACAAATAAAATCACTTCTATGTCCATCAATTAATGACTAGGCAGACAGCACCTCATGGGTGTAAAACCAGAAAGAACAGACACAGCAGGGTCATGCTGTAAACTGCCTTTTTTATGTTGGTCAAGAATACATAAAACAGATGCAAGGGAAAAGAAAGAAAGAAAACCACACACTAGAGGGATAACCAGAGGGTGGTACTGTGGGTAGTAGGGAAGGAGTGACTGAAGGTTCTTGAGACAGTAAGTTCTATTGTGTCTTAAATAGGGACACAGCTCAGTTAACAAGTCCCTGTCCAGTTCTAGAGTGATATAGGAACAAAACAACAAACAAACAAACAAACAACCCTACCAAACTCACAAATTGTTTGACCTTGGTGAGATGAATCAGAGGCAAAAAGACACTTGCTGCACAAATTGATACCTTGAGTTATAGCCCTAAAAGCTATGTGAAGGCAGGCTGAGACCTGACACAACAGATGTGTCTTCTGACCTCTATAAGCACTACATAGCTTGCATACCCCCACACAACAAACAACAACAATTTATTATTTATTAATTATTTAGTATTAATAGATTATTAACTATACACATTAATAATGAACAAAAATTAAAAATGAAAAAACATCAAAAAATGTATATGTGATTACAAAAGTTAAAAGTGCATTAAACTGTATGCCTAAGATCCCTGGGTTTTAATGATAATATTAATAATCTAGTTATAGTAAAAATATAATGTAAAAATCAACAAGAAAGTATGTCCAATGGTGTCTGGTAGATCAGGCATGGATGGTCAGATATAGAAAGGCACTGGTCCCTTGTAAACTTGTCTCCTCTAGGAGTTGTGATGAGAATGTAGAGCCATATAGTAGGGGGAAGGGGATGAGGAGCTTGTGGTAGCTAATGTCTAAAGGAAATTGGAATTGCAAAGAAAAAGCCAAAAAAAAAAAAAAGCCTTCTTGCTCTAAGCAAGCTTTCCTATTCATGGACTTGGTATAAAATTATGGCAAATGTAGATACCCATTTCCTGAGTATCAGGTGGAACCATTTGGGATTCTAAGCAATTGTTCGTTTTATCTGCTAGAAGACTGAGTTTTTCTTTTATTTCAGCTGTGAACTTAATACCTCTTTTTGTTGTTTTCAAGCTGGCTTTGATCTTCAATGACATTGTCAGAAACTTCATGTTCTGTCCACCCTTTCTTTGGTGAAGTGGTGACTTGGGTTAGTGTCTTCCTGGTTCCCATTCTTTTTTCTTCCAACTGAAGTACCACAGTCAGGATGTGAGAGAAAGATTCAGGGGGCTGGATAGGATCCCAAACCTGCTTCCCCAGCTAAGGTGGGGAAGCTATTTTACCAGTTTTGCTTCAGTTTCCATAATTCTCAAATTGCACACACCAATGCCTACTTCACAAAGTTATTGTCAGACTTTATATTTAACTTTATTTATCAAAATTTTAATATATAATTATGTAATTTCTTGAGATTTCATGCATGACTATTGTATTTAAATCATTTCTACTCTTCCCTATTGCTTTCAAACTCTTTCCGTGCTTTTTTCCATTCCATTCCAATTCATTACATGTTCTTATTCATTATTGACACATATAGTTTGAGTATAAAGACCACCTTGGCAGGGAAGACTTTGGGAATAGGAGCTGGGCATGTTATATCCAAAGTCAAGAAGCAGAAAGAGACTAGTAATGATGCTTAGTTCTTGCTTTTCTTCTTCATTCAGTGCAGGGCTCCAGCCCATGGAATGGTGCCACCCACATTCATGGTGGATTTTCTCTCCCCGGTTAAACTTTTCTGGAAACAAATTTACCCAGAGACAATTCAAAATCCAAAGTTGACAATGAAAATAATATTCTCATGATCAAGATTAGTTTCCTTGTATGAACCCTACAGTGCAATCCATCTCCTTCCATCTTGATCATGTGTAGAAATAATGTAATGGTGCCTTCTGTAAAACTAGAAATGTAATCAACAGATACCATACTTGCTGGCATTTCGACACTGGAAATTTAAGGCTCCAGACCTGTGAGAAAGACATTTCTGTTTTAAGAGTTTTTGTTACAGCAGCCATAGGAAGACTAAGACATCCTCATATAGTCACATAGAAATTTGATGGCTGCCTAATTGTAATAAATCAGTACAATTCGAAGAATAAAATACAGGATGATTGAGATGAGAGAGTATTGAATGCACAATCATCACAGTCAGGCGATCTTTTAGGGAACATAGCAGGCTTTGTTTGAATTCTATTTTGAGTGTTAAAAGGGTGAAGAGTCTGGCTCAAGGTCATCTCAATGCTAAAAGTTAGCATTAGAATTTGAATATGGGCATTCCAAAGCCCAGATCAAAAATTGTTCTTGGTGATAAGGGGGCAATAAGGAGTCTGCATGTTGTGCTTTGTTCTGATTTTTTTTTCTGTATTAAATATCGCTCAGGCTAGGAGTCAAATGCTTATTCACATGGAGCTTTTTGGCTTAGACTCCATTGTAATTAGACTTAAGAAGCACCATAACTATCCGTGCCCACTGGGTACTATTAAAAGCTGCACAGCATTATGGAAATTCAGATTTCCCTAGCTAGAAGTCATCTTTGCTGGCGGGTTGAAATATAATCTCTTAGCCTGATACTTAAGCCCGTTGTTATTAGACCAGAACTCTTAGCTCCTTTTTCCAGGATTTCTAAAAGGAGAGGTTGCCAGTTCCTCTCCAGGGAGATGGGGGTGAGAGGGAACATGTCTGACCTCTGTCTTTTTAACTCTCCTTTACCTCTCCTCCTCCTAGCTTATGCACTTGCCCAGAGCCACACTATCCGAACTCCTGAGGATGTTGCCCATTTTGACAGCCCTATGAGGCCTCAATGTGTGACTAAGTGGTTATGTGAAGGCCTAAGTGTTCTTAGGAATAAGAAAAATGGCTTCTGTTGGAATGTTTACCAGAGACCTCTATACAAGAAATTATGGAGAACTTACAGAACTCTCTAAGACTGGTTTGTATTAACTCACCTGTTTAGTGTCTACACACATTTGCTTTATAGATCAGAAAGTGGGAAAGAAGGAAGGGCAGAGTGGTTGATGTTCTAAAGCCTGTGTACCCTTCCAAGATTCTCACCCATTCATGTATTTTGACATCAAGACCCTAAAAGAATTTGTCATTGTAAGTCACAGGGTGCATTTTATATACTGGAATTCCCGCAGCCTTTTCCAGTAGCAGCTTTAGGGGTACCTGAACTTGATAGGTGAGTTTCCCAGGGCTGTGTTAACGAGGTATCTAAAGTGTGTGAAAACAGCATCTTCTCACAAACCTTGAGTATTTGAGGTTTAAGATGAGGGTGGTGGCAGAGCCACGGCCACTCTAAAGTTTCCAGCAGGGTCCTTCCTCATCTGCTGGGAGATTCTCTCTTACTGGAACCCTACAGGGCTCCTCAGCTTGTATTGTACCACTCCAGTCTAGCTTACATACAGACAGCATACAGACAGCAACTTGTTCACACTTGGTGGACACCCCTTTCAACCCATGTACTGATCCTAGTCATTTCCTTAGCTACTTAGTTGGTATCATTTGAAGATCAGCATCATTTTCCTATTTTATTTATTTTTTAATTTTAATTTTTTTTTCTCTGACTCTTTCTCCATGCCTTCAGGCTCCAGATTTAAAACCTGCTAACATCCTGATCCCTTCAGATTTCCTCTTCTGCCCAAATCTCTTCCTTGAGTCCAGGGATTTTCTATTCATGTATTTAATTGATTCCAAGTTAATATCCAATAAAGAGCTTTGTCTGCTCCCAAGAACTTTTACAAATACCCAACTTTGAGCTGCTCAGAAATTCCTAACAACTTTACTTTCGAATATGTCCCAGCCTAAACTCTTCATGTTTATATTCTGTTCTTTTCTCAACTTCTTAAGATTTTTAACCAACTGAGAGGTCACACTTTCCTTCTCGGTGAGAGGTCACAGTCACCATATTTACAATTTCAAATCCCACTCCCCTAAAAGTGATGAAAAATATTCTGTTGTCACATTTTATTATTCTGCTTCTCAGTAATGCTTTATCTATAAGTATATATGATTTATGTGTTTACACATTAACTGTGTTCGGTATATTTCCCCCTTATAAGGCAGTTTTTATTAGGGCTTACAGTCTTGTGCTAGTGGCCATCTATCATATTAATACTGTCTGAGACATAGCTACTGCTCAATAAACAGACCTTGAAAAAAATACATGTCCTTCTATTCTTTCAAGGAAATCAGGTCTTACTCATTCTTCAGGGTCTTGTGGATATATTCACATTTTCCTAAAGATATTTAAGATATTTCTGGTGTCTCCATGGAGGTTGATCTTGTATGTTTTTTATAAACCTTATATCCTGAACTCTCAAGGTTTATTCAATAATTTTTATAACCAATAGTACATTCTCTATGAGCTTTCACTAAAAGTTTCACAGAGAATAAAGAGATTCTTGCTAGCATTCTACAGAATAAAAATTTCCATTCCTAATGTTGTGAAGAAAATTATTTCCAAAAGCATCAAGCATCTTGTAGTAGGTTTTATAGTGGGTAAATGAGACTCCAGAAAAAAAATCATGGTCTTTGACACCACTTCTCTCTTTTCTTAATGTCAGTGAACTGTTTTACCCTGTGGGTCATCACTGCCAGTCTAATGTAAGGGAGTAGGCTGCGTGCACACACTGTTACAGGCTTCTTCGTATTCTACATGAGAGATGTTGAGGTACCTCGCAAAGTGGGAGCAAAAGGTGATAGATTCAGTACTGCTAAATCAAAACCTTATGCTGCTCACAGGGGCGACTTTATGATTTATTCCCTTGTAACCTTTATTGTCATGAGAAGAGATAAAATTCCAAGCATCGAGAGTGGTATACAACAAAAGACTGAAGCTGCCAGCACCAAGTTACTCAAATGGAACCAAACAACACTAACCACAAAAACACAAGTCCTGAAGGATGAGAAGGATCAACACCAAGAAAGTATAATAGGAGAAATGTTGAAGGTAGGAATCCAGTTTCTAGAGCACCACTGCAATATAGGACCATACAACCATTGAATATATTCTGAGTAATGGAGTTAGAGTATATACTGTAGTTTTCCCTGAGACCTCCCAAAAAACCCTGTTTGCACAAAGCTGACTCCTTATAACTATATATTCTTTCCCATATGTAACTTTTATTTTGATATAAAGAAAAATCAATTTTCTAGTTTCTAAAAATAGTGTAATTTAACTTCGTTTTACAGTTTTCTTAAAGATCCTCTGATATGGTCAAGATGGAGTATTAAACATCCTGCTCCTAAGAATGACCAAACTTAAACAACAACAACAACAATATCCCAACACTACAATGTGGATATGAGAGTGGTCAGTCTGCATAATGTGCACATGCAAAATTGTACAAAAAATCCTTTCTCTCTCTTCTATTTTGCTGTCTCACTGTTTACTTATACAATGATTTAAAATAGAATAATCTAATCACTCTTGAAAAATACCTTACAGTTGTTTCGAATCTGAGAACATCAGGCAATGGAAATCAGTGACTATAGAGAAAGAGTGTGGTAGGAAGAAAGCAGGGAGGTGTTCTCTTTAGTAGAACACATTATTATCATTATTATTATTATTACTACAATTATTATTATTATTATTAAACAATTATGAAACAATTGATGTGAGTCCAGGATATAAGGTATATACTAAACATATATGATCAACCTCCAGTAGAGATACCAAAGAGCAGGTTTAGTTCTATGGCTTCTGTCAGTTTAACACTAAATCCTGTATATTTACTCATTTTGCACTGTATACAAATCATCTGAGGTATAAAGACCATCTAGTGTTTGGAAGAAAAGAAATCAACTGGGGAGGTAGGCTGACCTCATAGACTCTCTTTCACTACATGGTAGCAATGGGCAAAGATTTAAATACGAGGTGAAAGGTCATCATTTCTCCAAGGCACTCATGGTTTCCTTCTGGGGTTGTGTCCGGTCCTGGAGATTTCTACTTGTGCTTCACACAGTAGGCTTACAGGAAGAATTTATAGGTTGGTACTTGCCTTCTGTGCCAGCAGGAAAGGGATATAATAAGCAGAGAGAACAATTTTAGATGGAGTTGTGAAGAAAATTCATCTAAGGTAGTGAGGTCACTAAAGTGGGGGAGTGTCTCATTTGGTTGCTTATTTCTTCATCTTATTATATTTAATTTATTTGTTAAAAATCTCAGTGTATTCATGTGTGAGCACACAGGTTTGGATATATTAGTCCAAGTGCCAGTGTTCCATACCACATATGTCAGAGGAAAATTTTGGGGATAAGTCTTCAATTTCAGTCTTATTTCAGAGTAGACTTTTGTTTTTCACAGCTAGGTAGAGGAGGCTACCTGGCCTAGGTGTGAGCTTTGAAGAATTCCCCTGTCTCTAACCTCTCATCCAATTTGCTGTAGGAGCATTGCAAATACAGGTGTATACTCCCATGTCCCATTTTATGTGGGCACTTAGGACCTGAACTCAGTTCTTCATGTTTGTGCAGTGGGCACAGGCCATTGTGCAGTGTTCTGGGCCATTCTCTCAGCCTCAAATTCAACCTTTAAGATGACATACTTTACAGTGTCAACAGGACAAAAGAGAAAGAAAGTGAAGTCTACTCTTCCCACTTAGGTAGCAGACAGTGCTCACCACTATTCCTCTAAAAGGCATCCAGGTTGGTCAATGACTTGTGGCATACATTACACATCCCATGTTCACAGAACTACCCAAGCACAGGTTTTAACTTTTTCCCCCAAATGCAGACAAAATGAAACCAAGATTCTCCATCCATCGTTTTCTATTTATTACATATAATAGTCTGCTCCAAATTGGCATAAAGGACTGCCTTGTTCATTGTTAACAGCTGCCTCATGTGAAGCAAAGGGAAGGTTCTGGCTTAATTTCCTCCATTTTATATCAATGGAGATTTAGGCCATTATATCCAATGAGTTGCTGTTAAACCAAAAGAGAACAAAAACAAACAAACAAACAAATAAAAAACAAGCATCACCGAATACTATGGAATATATATCATTTCCCAGGATTATCTTCAGGACAACTTTGAGAAACTGAAGTTGGCAACTCAAAATTTGCTTGAGGTTAAAGTTAATGTGATTGTTATCCATTTTTCCCTTGAAGCTGTTCTGATTTGAGCTTCTGTCAGCAATGAGTAAAAATGGTTTTCGCCACGTGGTTATTATCAAATGATGACATCTCTGCGAACAAAATAGACTTAAGATGATACTCTGTGAAGTTTTACTTTATTTGTGTTCATTTGGGAGTGGTCCACACTGTTACAAGGATCACTTGCTTCTCTCAGAATTGCCCCTGCACACTGCTAACTCAATTTCCTGTTCTTGGTGATTTTTAAAAATTATTTCTCAATGTGTTGTAGGAGATCCTTTCATGGCAAGATATTAACGATTAAGTACAATGGTTTTCATGATCTAGTCTGTTCATATTTTCCTTTGTGTGTTTCTGGCACCCTAGCTTTTGTTCGGACTATTACTTTCTCTTGTAGAACTTAAAATTTATGTAGTCATATATTTATACTGAATGAGGCTTGAAGGGAGGAGAAAGATTTCAGAGGTTTCTATTGAAAAGTAAGTGATTGATGGATGGAACATCAGAGAAAATATGAGGATTACTTTTTGGGTGATGGGGCATAAGATTGAGATGGGCAAGGGAAGCAGAACAATCTTTCCTGGAGTGATTAGAAGAATGCGAGAAATGCCAAGGGTAAAGTATACTGTAGGGAAGTGGATGGAAGAAAGTGGATCATTACACACACACACACACACGCACACACACACACACACACACACATGCCAAGTAGAAAAAATAGGATTAACCAGGTGTCCACAGACTTTCCAAATTTCCAAATGCACAATGGTGTGGCACATGTGTTGTTTGGAAGGTCTGAATATGGCTAGGTTAAGGCTAACACAACATGAAAGGACTTAGTAGATGTTCAGTGCAAGGAGAAATCAAAAAATTGGGAGGTTTATCTTGATGATTTAGCCCTACAGTGGGATTACTGTGTAACACTGGAGTTAAAAAGACTCTCTAGAGCAGAGATCTATCTCAGAATTCTCTTCCATTTTCTAAGCCTCAGGATTTTTACTTGTTAGTTTATTTAACTCAATTAATGATATAAACTCTAGTGATTCTAATATTTCATGAGTCTGCACTGCCCTAGATAGTATCCCTGCAGACTGACACTTACAGATCTATAGTATATATGCATTGGAAACCCTAGTCTACTCACCAAGCTCTCAAAGGGGTAAGCAAGATCTCCTGGTTGGCATGGAGCCATCTTCCAGGGAAGTCTTTGAAATATTGACAGCCAAATTGGATCAAGGCCCAGATTTAAAAGAAATCAAAAGCCTAGCCTTAAATAAAAACCAGCTGGAAATACAACTATTAAAAAAGTTGTGGAGGGGGGAGAAAATTCTGTAGGCTTGGACCTTATTGCACATGTAAAACACAAACATTAGCAGCCAAGATGCAGACTTTCTCTAGAGTCTTAATAGGAGAGTTTGGGCAATCATCTTGATTTGTGTAATGAGAACCTGCTGTTTCAACATGTTTAGTCTCATTAACCATGAGTAGGAAAAGGTGTATTTTATCTTGTGGTTGACAGAACTGTGGCATGCTTTTTCCTGATAGAACATGGAGTTGGTTCAACTCCTTCCACACCATCGATTTAATGCTCATGTCAACCTTCAAAGGTGAGGGAATCATGCTTTGAGTTGTTGCCTGCATTTCCCAGAGGCTCAAACAATTTGAAAACTTATCTCTATATATGACTGACCTGAAATCCTTATAGCTAAAGATCCCAAAACAAGACTGGGATTTAGTTTGGAATCATATCACTACAGCTGTGATTTATAGGCTCATGTTTATAAAATACATGGGGCAGGAACTCTCAGACTCAATAATACTAATGGGTACTGCTTACCCATTGGAATGGATCTGTCTTTGTCACAGGGAATTGTCCTGTGCACCAAGAATGTTTAGCAGTGTCCCTGGATTGGTCTGAGTACCTCCTTATTCTATGGCAGAAGCCAAAACTATTTTCAGACATGACAATTATCCATCCCCTCAACAGGAACAAAATTCCTTCATTGTAAAGAAACATTTTTCTCTGCAGAAAGTAATGCTGAGGAATAAAAAACAAGTTAAAAGAATTTTTACAAAAATACATATTATGATTGATTATTGTCAAAATTATACAAATAATTATTTTTTAAGTGAACTTGCTTTTATTTTATGCTTGGATGTCTTGTTGCATGGTTGTCTGTGCATTATATGTAAGCTTAGAGTCCCTGCCAGCCATAGAGGGGTTCAATTTGACCAGAACTGAAGTTACAGGTATTTGTGAACTAACATATAGACGCTAGGAACAGAGCTAGATCCTGTGCAAGAGCAACCAGTGATCCTAACCACTGTCAATATCTCTAGCCCATATACAACGAATTCTTAACAATGTCTAACACATGGAGCCGGTACATGTCATGGGAAACTCCAGTGAGCCCAAGCAAGGTCATATTACTAATGTCATTGTTATGAAGGAGACAGATACTACCAAGTCGGAGAGCTGATGATGTTTGAGACCACAGGATGATGCAGGTGATGTTTGAGACCACAGGAGAAATACATAAATACCTTTAGGGTAAGAGAGAAATGTAACACACAGCAGTTAAGAGTCAAGTTTCACCTACAAGAAGGCCAATCTAATAGATGTAACTCACAAAGTGCAGCACAATGACCAGAGTGAGCAGCAAGGAGTTAGAAAAGGAGAGTCCACTGAAATCCCAAAGGCAGGAAAGCCTACAAGTGTGCAGGATGTTTCAGGAGGGGCAGTCATATAATAGAGACTACAGCTAGCTTAAGTAAGGAGAGGTCATGGTAGAGATTCAGTAGCAGAAATTTCTTACTTCCCAGATGGGACTCCCCTTTGGCCTGACCTGAATCGGAAGCTAAGGAACACCAGAGATTGGCATCTTTTTAAAGCAGTGAGCCTCCCTATTCAAGAGCAGTTAAGTCTCAGTGGAAAGTCAGAGAGTGACCATGTCAGAGAACAGGAACAAAAGAGGGATCTACTGATATGTAGGTTAATGGAACAGTGATGGTGTTTTACCCAATGCTACAGTTTGTCTTTGTGTGCCAAGGAGTTCAGTGTGTACTCTGCCAACTAAAATATCGATGGCAGGTATAATTGGTCTCATTTCCGTTGAAGTCTGTCTCTTCATATGCGTACACAAATGTCTCTGTAATAGTGGAATGCCAAGTACTGGCTGGTTGTATTTGTGGGGTTTTGCCCCTCTGGATTTTGAGAATCCTCTCATAACCCAAGATCATGTGCTTGCATGTATTAGGTGTTTGTAGACTAATTAATCTTTTCCAATTGAAAGTAATTGTAAACAAATTCTCAATAGTTGCAATTTGCCTGATTATTCTTCAGCTGAGTCACTGGTAAGGAAGTCCTGCAGACTCAAACATTATCAATGGATCATTAGCCCATTAATGGCTTTGCTGCCAAACTCATCCTTCTACTGTAGATGAGAGAGACTTCAAATATGATGGCCACTTTCTGGCACAGTGTTAGTGTTCCATGTATATGTTATGTCCATGTCAGACATCACTAATCGGCTACAACATGCTCACATAGGGACTGGCATGGATGATGGAGTAATTTTTAATCCTTGCCTGAAAATGTACTAGTCACATAATGGTATAACAGTGCTCATTTGGTCTGCATTCTCCAACTGGGAGTATGTATACAGATGCTCCCAACTTACAGGGCTAAATTTAAAACATAAACAAGACTTATTGTTTCTTTCACAACCACTAAGTAAGCACCTACTATGTATCAAGACTGTGGACAGTGAATACTGTTCAAATATAGAGGCCATGATAATGGAAATGTGTTCACAGCTCAGAGTAATAAGCAATGTAGATCAGGCCTGCTTTAACAGATGTTATACACACATCTGTTTCATCTGGAGCTATGTGGCACAATGTGCTATTTCCAAACTCAAGAATACCATTGGCATGCTTTCCACATGGGGCTCATGATTCTTGGGAACAATCTTATCTGAGTTTTTCTCATTTTCCATTAGAAAGCTGACTATGACTTAATCCTCTGTGAGGAGGTCAGAAGATATTCCCTTTGACCTCAGGAAATGACTTTTCCCTTATTCTGAAATTATTAATACAGACCATCTGGAAAGGATTTAAAAGGATTATTTCATTTTATTTATTTACATGGTCATCATCATCATTATTATTGCCACATTTAATATTTATTGAATGTCAGACAACCTTGGGATAAGAATAGTGTGGCACAGAGGAGAGATGGTGGTCTTACATATACAATGAGTCTCTGAGGAGGGAGTGGAAGCCATGAGATGCTTTTGTGGAGCTGACTCCTGATCATGGGAACCACTAGGTTCAGAACCATAGTAGCCTCTATAATGCTTAACACTGCTGTGCTCAGACTCATTCTGAGAGATGTTTTTCATCTCTATACAAAGCTCCAGTGCCTTTAAGCCAATCTTGGTTGAACTAAATGCTGATTATACACATGTCCTCTTTCTAGGAACTGGCGCTAGCTTTCTATAAGATAAAGCCGGTATCTATTTCTCAGCAGGGAAGATAACAATGTCATAATCAGAGATAGAAGGTCAGGAATAAAATAGTGATTTGGGATGTGCTTTAGCAACTTAATTCTCAAGTTTCTAAATGGGTTTCAGAAGGAAAAGAAAATGGGCCAACACAAAGAATGCAAAGTTTTCATTCCTCAGGTTGGTGAGTGTCAGTGGTTATGATACCATTGGCTGTGTTCTCATGGAAGGAATGCAACGAAATGCAGTGAGATGGACAGAACCTTGTGGATGAATTTCAGGATGGAATGGAAACTACAAAAATGAAGCAGCTCTGAGGAATTTGTTTCTGTGGGGTAAATGTAAAAATCAGCATTGTATCCTTGTCCAAGCACAGAGAGTACCATATGCAAACATGGTAGACCTCTGCTTCCTGCCCTGGTATATTTGATCTCTCTCATCTGGTTTGAAACACCTTCATTCCTACTTGGGAATCCATGTGCTTTAGCAAAGCCAGTTCCTGTGCCCTCCTTCTGTGTGTGTGATATCTAATAGAGTACTATGGATGTGATCTAAGTTAGTGCAATCAGAGTTTGTGTCATTTGGCTTCAAGGACAGGAGAGCTTGTTCTGCTTATGAATAGTGTAGAGTGTAAACAGGATGCCTGCATTTTTATAAGCAGTGATAGTTGGAAACCAGCTTCATTAGGAGTCAGAGTTCAGCATTTCTAAGAGCAATGAAGCTGGAATTTTGAGTTTGTTATCTTTGAATCAAAATGTCTCTGAAACCTGCTCAATGATGCTTTCAGGGGAGACAAGTTACACATTATTATTATTTTCAGTCACTCTTAGATACAGTCTTTTACAGTGTAGATACAGAACATAGCTACTGTGGCCTTAACCAACACACACAAATGCCATTTCTCTTTATGTGGATGTCCTGATGTGTCCACCCTATGTCAGCTTTTGGAAATTAGAATTATATATGTTCCCCATTCTCTCCTTTTTCCTATTTAGATTTGGAAATTTGCTCTTTCCCTCTTTATAGCTCAGTCGGATCCCCCTCTTCTACATAACCAAATCCAGTCTTGCTCCTGACCTTCAAAAATTATTCCTTCTTTGCTCTTATGATATTGTAATTATAATTCTCAGACTGAAAGGACAACATGGTTTCTGTTTGGGTGTTCATAGCGTTTTCTTCTCTACAAGGTTCTAGATCTCTCCATCCCAAGTGCAAGAAACAAAACGATGCCCAGTGCATGTGCTCAAATCATGTACATTAAGACACCCGAGAGGCCCCCTTCCCACTGCTTTATGATGCAGGTAGGACAGGCACTACTGTAGTGAGCAAGTATATGCTGGAAAGAAGGGAGAGAAAGAAAAGTGGAATGGTGTCTGCACTATGAAGATAGGAAGAACTGGAGATGTAAGGGTGGTTGGGAACAGTCTGATATGAGTAGCTTGAGCTGCTGCCGGTGCCATGGTGATGACCTGGCCCATGCTGCCATGTCTGGGTCTATGACCTTGAAGCAGTAGGGGTTCGTGTTGCTGTTTGTAGCCCATGTTACCACCAAACGCCATGCAGACATCCCTAATTTGTGCTTGGGATCCTATTGATGTCTGAGGATTGTATAGAGCTGACCCTACCCATTGCCTGGGTAGCTTGGGAGAGCTGGCCCCAGTGGCATGGGTGCAGGAGACCTGCTCACAAGGTACGAGCATGGGAGAGCTAGCCTTGATGGCATAAGCACAAGAGCTGACCAACTCAGCAACCACCCAGGCTCAGGGTCAGGGTTTTGAGTTGTCTCATCCCAACATCTACTCCATCCATGAGGTGCTGGAGCACATGAAAGGGCAAGTCCTGTAGATCTGAAGCTGCAGGATGTCCATGACAAAGGGAGATAGCAAGGTATCTGAGAGGAGTCCCCATGAGGATCCAGTATTGACAGTGCAGCAGAAACCACAGGCCTGGAACAAGACTCATTGCAATGAACATTTGAGAGTAAAGCTGCTTGGGCAAAATGGGTATACTGTGGGGCATGCTCTGATGCACCACAGATTCTATAGCATGATTTTTTTATTTTGTTTTAATATTATTTTTTTTTGTTTTCTTTTGTGGGGGGGTGTTTCAAGAGCAGAGGGCAGATATGAAGGGAAGGAGAGATGAGTGGGATTAAGGTGCACGATGTGAAATACACAAAAAATCATTAAAAAACTAAAACATAGACATGGATTTTCCATGCATTTCTCAGTCCTTTCTGTACTGCTGAAATGCTTTGTCGGGAGGGTGGAGTTCAAAGATTAAAAGTTCAGTCTTTCAATATATATCATCCAGGAATGTGACTTTTGAGTACATATCTCTTCTAGTTTGTTATTAGTGTACAGTAGAAGCTAAACATATCTGTAGTATATAAAACTATTTACTTATTTATAAATTAAATAGATCTGCTACCATGCTTATATATAATTCATTTCTAGAATACAATGTAGATACTAGTGAGCTAAAATTAAACATAAATCAAGGACTCTGTTTATTGCTGTATCCTAATGGCTTGGCTTGCCTATGCTCTAGATCTGTAGCCTGCTCTCTTGAAGACTATTGGTCTGGTGGATGACTCATGAGTTGCAACTCAAACCTAAGTGAGAGGACAGGGATGGAGATGTGCGTCCTCCACTCAGACCCTGGGTTTCTAGGTGTTGTGAGAGAGGGCTTCTGACTTTCAGTCTTCAAGCTCTGAGACTTCAGTGAGGGACAAATCTTGAGTCCTCTTTAGAGAAACATTGCATTTCTCTTTTTTAGACCAACTCCTGCAAAGTGGGCTTCCTGTGGAGACAAACTAAGAAGGAATCTCATTCTTTCTCTGTCACTGTGCTTGCATGACTTCCTGCAATCCAGATTGCAAAATGTGTCTGGAATTCCAAGCTATCAAAACAAGGGTCCTTTCCAACTTAACTTTTCATACTTTGTTTACCCCCATATAAAACCCAAAGTCTGAATGACAAAACATGTTTATCAGCGCCCTGACTCCCAATGTCTCCAGCCAGGCAGAATAAAAGGGGCTCAGTGCTTATTTCCTTTCACTTGGCCCCTGAATATTTTGAGTGGGAGAACAAATGAAGCAGAATGCTTCACCATGTGAGTTACTCTTGTGCCAGGCCCCATGAGATATACATCACCCCATTTTACAAATGTGTTGACTAAGGTCATGAGAGTTTAATAACTTCCTTTAAGGAGGATTACCATGCAAGAGAGCCAGGATTTAAACCAGAATTCTTGGGCTTTTTTTTTTATGAATGTTAGGTTCCATAGTATATGAAAACAAGTAGAATGTACAGAAAAACTATAGCTATAGAGTTTGAAGGGGACTGTATATGGTAATAGCTTCTTCTTGAAGTCAAATATTATCTTGCTTGTTCTATGGGTATCTCTATCTAATCCCCTGTTTCACCATGGAGAGAAATTAATTCTATGGTGGAGTTGGGATGACAGTCAATTATGCTTTCACATCTTCATTTCTCATTTACTACCCTATATACTTTATCTGACCTCATAGAGAAGGTTAAAGCTGTGCTTCACTACTGTGATTTATTTTTACATTTTATAACATCTTAGAATTTTACTAGGAAATGCATACCACATGGCCTGTTCTCATCCTTTCCCTATAGCATACATATTCCTCCAAGTTGGCAGAAGAGATAACAGGCATCATCAGTGTGTGGTGGGGGAGTTGGAACTCTTAAGACCACAAGGCTTTGCTGGCTCTTGTGTTCCTCTATGCTCTCATCTCAGCCAATAATAGATTTAACTTCATATTTTATGGAGAAGTTTATGGTGTCAAGCATTATTTCAACTATCTAGGTTCTGATGATCATTATTACATTCACAATGAAGACAAGGACACAGAAAAGCTAATGAATCTAACCCAGAATGCATTGAAGGTTACTCCTAAACACCTGTAACTATAATTTGCGGGTATCTGTACACTTCTCTAGACTCCGTGGATTTCTACATGCACTTGGTACACATACATTCATGAAGACACACACACATTCACTAATAATATACATAAATAAATATTTAAAAGGTAATAGTAGATATATTTTGAAGCCTATAGCTGTTTTTTTTTTTATGTTACAATCCTAAGTGCTCAAAAACTCCCAGTGAGTAGGTTGACATTCTGATTCCTAATAGTCTTACTTTAGAGAAAGAAAAGAAAACTGGAATAGCAGAGGATGTGTGTGACTCAGGGTATCAAGATACCAAGTGTAGCTGGGGCCCTTACTGCATAGCTTCTCTCTTTGGAGACAAGAACCTATGAAGGGTGTGATTGCCTTAAGGTGAAAGGATACTCTTCTATTACAAAACGTTTTCAAGCCCTAAACTTCTCTAAATGATTTCTTGGGTACTTCAGTACTCAAGTGTTAATTGAAATAACTGGCCATTGGGGTTGTATCCTTGCCGCAGAACCTGCAAGCATAGGACATGTCCTTTGGGTTGTTTTGTTCTCAGTCAATATGGAAGTAGAAATAGTTTTCATTGATTGTTGAGGCTAGGTATGGCCCTGGCTGTTTGACACATGCTCCAAATTTGAACTGTGGTTGTGAGGTAACCAGAAACCTGGGGAATGAAAGAGTTACATGACAAAAAGAAAAGAACAAGAAAACAATCCATACTGTGAGTTCTTTGGAACCATTAACAGGTGCATGTCCCTTGTCACCCATTTTGGTATGAACTCTGCTTTATTTTAACTGATTTCAGCAAACACTGAACATTGCAAATAGGAGAAGTGCTGTTAGGAACATCAATAAATGATGGGACCATCTGAAATGGTAAAGGAGAACTTGTGTTTTAGGGGAGATTTGCATGTTGCAAGGTTTGTTATGACAAGTGTTGTAATGGCTTTCATCTCAATGGAAGCCTTTTGGATGGATGTAAGTAAAAAAAAATCACAAATTGTGGGAAGACATAACACAGAATGAACATGGAAAGATGTCACCTAGTAGTGAGCCATTCCATTGAATCAAAAACTAGATTAGAGATGCCAGATGTAGACAGTAGAGAAGCAGGTCATATTCAGAAGCCCATAAGCACCAAGTCTGTGGGTCCCATGGTGCCCATTCAGGAAACATCCCTAGTATTTGTCATCTCATTCCCCAAATTTTGGTGATCCAATTTTACACTGTTCTGTTCCTGTCTTAACTCAGATGAATTTGAGTTACAAGACAGGAAACAAGTGCACTGGGACCAGATTTATACTACTGCTTATGGGACTGACCTTGACAGAAAAATCTGGCTGATAAATGAAGTCAAGAGTATTTTACAGGTACAGTATAGTTCAAGATGGGCATCTTCAATATGAGTGGACTAGTGGTAGCTATCAAATCCAAAGGAAACTCCATTTACCAAAAATTTGGTGTTAAGACAAAAGCCACCTTTCCCCTATCTGTGGTGCCTTTTAGCATACTAATGTACTTGCTGACATCTAGACTTCTTCCTTCCTTCCTTCCTTTCTTTCTTTTCAATTTTTTATTAGATTTTTTATTTACATTTCAAATGTAAATTTTTTATTAGACTTTTTATTTACATTTCAAATGTTATCCTCTTTCCTGGTTTCCCCTCTGAAAACCCCCATCCCATCCCCAATCCCCCCTGCTTCTAGGAGGGTGTTTCCTCACCCCCACACACAACCACTCCTGCTTCCCCATCCTGGCATTCTTCTACACTGGGGCATCGAGCCTTCGCAGGACCATGGGTCTCTCCTCTTGTTGATGTCCACAAGGCCATCCTCCACATGAAACCAGATACATTGAAACCAATAGAAGAGAAAGTTGGCTCCTTTCTTAAATGAGTACCTGCTCCACATTGAAAGTCTATGATTGCATATTGGTTCTTCTCAGTCTTTCTCACCTCTCTCACACCCTAACTTTCTGTAGTTCATAGGGTTCCCTCCTTCCTGCTACTCATTTCTCCTAATAACCCTACTATTTCAGTTATGCTCTCTTGGACCTCTCTTTGTTTCTCTTTTGGTTTCTCCTGGTCCTTGCTTTGTCTTCCTATCAGTCTTTCTGTCTCATCCCCTCCCCCATCTGTTCCTCATCGTCTCTCTTAGTCTCTCTGCTGACCAGGTTCAGTCTACTACTTTGTCTCTCTTCTCTGACCTCTTCCAGGTGCCTTTGTCTGTTCTTTCATATCTATACTAAAAACTTTTCTCTTATCCATACCATGAACTGTTCTTGCTCTCAGTTTACATAGTGTCTAGATAAGATTTATTTACTTAGTGAGGCACAAAGTTTTTCATCAAAAAGACTTCTTCCCATGAGGAAAGTGGGAAAACAGGGTCTGTGCATGCTGAATATCGTCTTGTGTTTTCAGGGGAGACTAATCACTCCACTTGGCTTCCACACTGAAGGATACTGACTGATGGGGGAACTTTGACATTCATTCTCTCCTCTCACTTATGTGTGTCCTTTATAATGACTCTATACCTCTTGAACAGTCTCAGCTCATACTAACTATCCCAGGGGTAGCTACTTTCAAGTGTAGCCTCTTGTAAGGAATAAATGTCCAGACCAGTGCAGTCCTCAGAACTCAAATCACGTTCGGGGTCTCACCCTGTTTTAGTTTCCTTTCTTTTCTGTGTTTCTATGCTCAGTCCCATGCTAATAGGCACTACAGATAGCCATTTGTTCCCTCAGCCAGACCAATGTTAATGGAAATACCACCTTTGGTAGAGGGGACCCTGCTTTACAAGTTCCTGAGGAATGCTTGCTTTTTGTCAGTTTCTATGTGATCTGTCAGTCCCCAAAATAATAGTGCAAATCTGGTAAACTTGGTGAAGGACAATTTATTTGGCTTCCATACCCCAATCACAGACCATCTTTGAGGAAAATCTGGCAAAGAACTTAAGCAAAAGCAGAAGTAGAAAACATGGAGGCATATTGCTCACTAACTTGTTCTATATCACTTTCTCAGCAGACTTTCTTATACAGTCTAGGGTCACCTGCCCAGTAGATTGGGTCCTTCCATATCAGTCATTAATCAAGAAATTAATCAAAGAAACAAAACAAAACAAAACAAAACAAAACAAAAACATGAGTTTGCCCTCAGGCCAATCTCATAGAAGTGATTTCTTAATTGAGGTTCTTTTTTTTCTAGGTAGAGTTTGGACACACAATTTAGGTCTTCCTGATAAACACATTTTAGCCTAGGTGCCTTAGTAGAGGGGATCTGCCTACTTCAGTGGCTGGTTCCAAACTGTACTTTTCTATCTGGAGCTTTCAGAAACCCATCTTTTATAGAGTCCAGACTGGCTCCCTCCTCTTGGGTTCTAGTTAATCCTGGAAAACCCCTGTTCTACTTTGGTCACCATTTCCCCCTTTGTCCTCTGCTAGGATATCTGAGGTAGGCAGTCCTTGGCACAGTTACCTCAACTATTATCTTTCTCAACTGAAGATCACATGCTCCATATCACACACAAGTCCGGTCATTCAGGGTCCCACTAAAGTCTTGAGACAAGGAGCAAGCATCCCTTTTCCAGGTGATTTTGGAAGATGCTATGAGAGAACAGCCCAGTACAAATATTTTTTTCCCAATGGGTCTATTTCTCATCTGCCTTCAATTTAAGTCATTTCCTCTTTGAAGATGAGTGGTGGTCCATGTCACTTGTATAATTTTGTAGCAAATAAAATCACACTTTTACTTTGGATGTAGCTGACTAATATCTGCTGTTCTGGTCTTCAGGGATCCTGACATGGAGTAGGAAGGGTACCATTAAGCAATGATTCATGCCAGAATTTTTCCTGGGCTTACTTTCTGCCAAACACTATGGTACTCTCTGATTATTTCATTCTGTGCTAAACTCTGATTATTTCATCCAACCTTGAGCAAGTTCTACTGGGTAAGCATTATTTCTCTGATGAGGGTAGTAATATTTAATAATTCAAGTTTCAAGTTAACATAGCTTTAAGCCTTGAAGCAGAACATAAATCCTGAGGATCTGACGAATCCCAAGTGGTTGTTTCCTTCACTGGGTTTTCTGACATAAGAGCAGAAGATTGGGAAACATGCCAGGGTGATATTCCTGCAGAAAACCTTGCTTTCCTCTCACTAGTTTGAGAACACTAGCTAAATAGAGAGGTCTTAGAGGGAGAAAGCCAATAGTTAAGGCAGGGTATAGAGAACAGACACATGCTTTGAGGTCCAATGGACCAGATATGACCTGTTCACTTTCTCTCTCTCTCTCTCTCTCTCTTTGAATCGTTTTATTTTTTAATTATTTATTTTCATTTCAAATGCTATTCCCTTTCCCTGTTTCCCCTCCAGAACCCCCCTATCCCATCCTCCCTCCCTTGCTCATATCAGTGAAATAAATTGCCCAAGAGCATTTTACTAGAAAGTGAACAGGTCCATATATGGGATGGATCCCCATATACATATGGATCCCCATATACAGGTCTTCCTGGTAAACACTTTTTACACAGTATGTGAGATGGGTTCCCATATACAGACTTGCTCACTTTCTAGTAAAGTGATGTTGGGCAAATTATTTCACTGATATGAGCCTTTGTTTTAAGCCCATCTAGGATGTACACATAAGTATATGAATGTATATCTCTCCATGGTGATACTAAAATGAGAAATAATAAGGTACTCTTAATACATATAAAGTGGTGCAAAGTGTTTGATAATTGGAAACTCAGAATGTCATTCAGGGAATGGTGACAGCTTACACATTATTGTTGCTGTGTGTGTGGCAGAAAATGGTCAAAACCCCTTGACTGTGTTTGCTTGTTTAATGTTAACAGCACACAATGAGACTTGGAATAACCCCATCTCTTTACAGAGCAAACCTGGGAATGGGTGAGGAATGATTTTCCTAGTGAAGAGAAAGCTAGAACATGAGCTCAGGTGATCCATGAGGTGACCACATATAGCCATGCTGTTCTAATGCTGAGAGTATCCTAGGAAGGACACAGCATTCCTCCATTTTAATAAATGGTAATGCATTGCTGTAATTATTTTTGCCAACTCTTTAGGCAATAGGAAACCAATTAAAGTGCAGTAATATTATCAGTATAATTGAGAAATAAACATTTCCTAAATGAATTATTAATTAAGATGAGGCCAGACCAGTTAATTGCCTGCTACCCAATTTGTTGTATAAACTATTAGAAAATTATTTGGTGGACAGAAAAATTTATCTCATTTTTTTGAAAATTTTACTTTTGGTAGATAAAAGGAAAGAGACAAACAGCATATGTGGAAGAATTCTTTGCTTTTTTTTCAAAGATTCCGAGTTCGTTCCTGATTCTGTTTGGAGTCTGCTTATCTGGCAAATGCCTTGGCTTAAGATGCATGTGCATAAGTGCTTTGGGAAGCAGAAATGGATTGCACTGCCTTACCCCTTTTACCACCAGAACTTAATCTACT
Source organism: Tokudaia tokunoshimensis (assembly GCA_036184795.1). NCBI lineage: Eukaryota > Metazoa > Chordata > Mammalia > Rodentia > Muridae > Tokudaia > Tokudaia tokunoshimensis. Next base: position 67,227,511 of record BTHU01000014.1, on the reverse strand, counting down.
TGCAGTGATTTAATCAACAACAGTGAATTGTTTGCTGCAAACCTCCTACATAAATCAGAAACTTCCAGTGTGCATTTGCTCATGACTTCTCTAGCGACCTGTGATCAGATGGGTTTCTCTGTCTCTCTCTGTCTCTCTCTGTCTCTCTCTGTCTCTCTCTCTCTCTGTCTTTCTCTCTCTCTCTCTCTCTCTCTCTCTCTCTCTCTCTCTCTCTCTCTCTGTGTGTGTGTGTGTGTGTTTGAACAATTCCAGAATAATCACAAGAATAAAGCAGACTTTATTTTAATCTATGTTCATGTGTACCTCAATAGATTTTTTTTGTATGTACTTTGTTTTAGGAAAGTGCATTTTCTGATGTAAAATGTATTTTTTAAGCCAAGAGCTTATTTCAAAATCTAACATCTTCTCTTTTCCCTTGCCTTTTTCTTCTTCTCCATTCTTCCCTGTATTTCTGTTGGCTTTCTTTGGATTCTAGCAGGGTATGGCAGCTTGGATTAAGTAAAACATTTAAAGTGAAGAGAGTAGGGAAAGCTGCTAGGGGTGGGTCTGGGGCAGCTCTCTGTATAGAAGGAAGAGCCTAATAACAAGGCTTGCTATTTCAACCCTATTTATTCACGGCTCTTCCCATCATGTCCTTCCACCCAGGTCCAAGGCCATGTCCAAGTATATTACGGTGCAGAAGAGGGTATGGACACATCATCACATCATGAGAAATACTTTTTCTAGTGTTTCTGTCTCCATGTGAATATCATAGGCTATACTTATCCAAACAATGATGGCCATTTTGGTTAGCACTACACAGAATAATGTTATATATATTACATACATTGTATATGCATGTATGCATATACACAGCCATTCTTAACTGTAATATTGCTACATGGTACCCAGTTGTACCTTTTGTCTGCAGAATAGCACTGTGTAGTGTCTATAGGTGTTAGTCCATCTAAAATTTAATGCTTAGCACAGCAGGCATTGGTTAGTTTGTACTCCTAGTTTGGTTTGGAACATCATCTGAACTAGCAGTCTCATCTCTCATAGGTTGAGGGGAGGAATTCCTAACACATCTGAGGTCAAAGCCTTGTCAGTTGAGGTCCAGCTTTCTGTACCACAGTTGGGTCCTCACTTGTCTGATACTTTGCCCAGGAGAAAATATCTGAAGAAGTCCTGTGTGGTCTCCCACAAGGGGGTGGTTGCAACTTGTTCAAAGGATGGAGAAGCATGTCCAAGAAAATAAGATAATAACCAGAATGGTTTAGGGTAGACCTGCCACCATCTACACCAAATCCAATGGTGAAAATTTGTGCTGTGGTAGGTCCAACTCCAGGTGGGATGTCGTTACATAGCCATCACCTCTAATAAAATCACATTTCAAATGGGGCATTGTTGTGCTATTTTTGTGATTGGTTTATTACAGATGGGAACAGAAACCCCTGAAAAATCTCGTTAAAAGAACAAATGAGAAAACACTTTATTGCACCGTACCAGGCTGACATACTCCATACCTTTCTATTTTTCTGCGCACTCTCATCAGTTACCATTCCTGGAATGAGGGGAAGTGTGATTTATAGAACATGTCAATAGACAGGCTGAAAAAAGTTCTGTGCAATGAATGAGGAAGCTGAGGAAGATCTGAACAAGGAGAGGAGTAGATGTTGAGAGATAAAAGATAATGTTTGCACATGGCTCTTAGGATGACAGATCTGTTGAGAGGGGGAGGGTCACATTATCAGGTTATTAAGTGTTTTCATACTTCAGTGAGGCTCTGCCTGCCTGAGGTCTCCACGGATGTATGGATCCTTGATCAATGACAACAGATTACTGAAAGTAAGAAAGCATTCTCAGAAACAGATGTTGCCTATAGTTCCTTCTTTGCCCCTCTGGCTATATGCTCATAGCTGGTTGGCATGTTTGTAAGGAAGAACTGGACATGCTAAGCAGATATATGCCGTTGTTCTCAGAATTAAAGAAAGAAGAGATCTGGCCAAGTCTAATCTAGAACACATGTCTGGGAAGCAGATCCACCTGGCTCCATAGTCTGTTGAGATCCAACTTGCCAGAGCAGCCCACCCAAGGAAGGGTGTTTGGTTTTCTTTTATTATTTGTTCTCAGTTCAGGTGGGGAAAGAACTATCTTTTTGTAGCATCCCCAACAGAAGGAAGAGATGTTAGCAGACAAATCAGCAGCATGGTATAATTTGGAACAACACAGAGGCTCTCTGGCTCATACTCCTGGACTAAAGTTACAAGGTGGGCCTAACAAAACGCTTGCGAGCCATTCTAAGTCCTCTCCATTTTACATTGGGGTCATTACATTGTAAACACCTAACGCACAAGGTGAATTTAAAGAAAATGATGGCATTTTGGAAAATACAACAGGTATCAATGCCAAGAATGGGCTTCCAGAATCCCCCCTGCCCCCATCACCACCAAATGCAATGGTATGAAGTTGAAGTGCTACCTGTACTACCTGTAGATTCACACAGCAACACTGCACAGGACAGGAGGAGGGACATGGAAACAGCCTCAGAGGAGAAAAACAAGAGCATGAATTTTAAAATAGCACAATCGAGTGTCTCTCCTTTGTACCCATTCTACTGGGCTTAGTTTGGCTAAATAACAGACAGCAAACAACTATGTCTCTCAATACCAAGTCTATTTTAAGTACTGATCTTTGAATTTGCTAGATGTAGGGATGGCTTAGCTATTTTTTTCCTGTCTAACTTTGCTGGTTTGTGCCAAGTCTCATAGTTGATTTTTTTTTTCAGGAGGCCAATTTGACCTCCTTACCCATCATTCTGCTTCTCTTGTTTGTGACTCCATGTCCTCGGAGAGAGTTGGAAAGGGTGACATTATCTTAAATGCTACGCACATCTTAGCTCCTGCAGTTAAGTGAGTCACTGCCTAACACATTCACTGTGCTTTCAGAGAGTTCTCACTGCAACCCATGAGCATTAAAACATACAATTAGCGTGCTAATTCCCTTCTCAGTCGATGAAAATAGAGGGCATTGAGCTACGGGGGTTGTAGAACCCCTATGCTTTGGTATTCTGCATTTTCTTAAACAGAAAGTGACCTACAGTCCCTGACTGTATGCTCAGAAGAGTCCAGGTTGAGGAAATGAGGCTCAAACCAGTACTAGACTTGGCCTCTGTGTAAGCCGTGCTACTTATGAAGACCCGTCATTTCATCACATGCCCCCACCTTTCCATCAGAGCAGAAGTTAGCAGACTCTATCCCATAGGTTGCCTCCTGTCTTATAGTTTTTGCAACAATTGTGGCCATTTGTTTACATATTGCCTGTGGCAGCTTTCATCTATCAGTGGGACTGAGATGTCCTGATCTATTTCTGTCAGGCTACAGTGCGGAACAGTTTACTGTGTAGCAGTTCACAGGAAATATCTCTCAACTTCTTTTCAGGTTAACCACAGAGTGTTCTGTCCATAAGGCTACTAAGATGGGGAGATGGGACTATTAAGAGTAGTCCTTGCTGACTGGCGCTTAGATTGATTAAGAGCTTAGGCTGTGGCAGGAGAGAAGGCTCGGCACCTAAAGACTACTTGCCGCTCTTGTGCAGGACCTGGATTCGGTTCTCAGCACCCACGTGGTGGCTTGCAACCATCTGTAGCAGCGACTTCAGGGAGTTCAGTGCCCTGTTCTGACCTCTAGGAGCGTGCAGCAATGTGATGCAGGCAAAAAAAAAAGCGGCTACACATAATATAATAAAAAATAAATTCAAAAAGTTCTTAAAGAGAAAAGATTTTAAGCTGACCCCCTTCTTGCTATTATCATGTAGGATGTACGTGCCTTCTCTGAGGAGCTGATGTATGTCTTCATATGTCACACATAACCAAACAAAGTGGTTTAAGGAGCCGCTGCAGACTTCAGCTAAAAATAGTGAAAGTGAGGGGTTAAGCGCCAGCCTTTCTGATGCTGAAACAGCTCCTCTGATGTGCTCCCAAGCTGACTGTGTTTCTTTTCTCCTGGGCTGTTTATTTCTCTTCACACAGCACTTAGCAGAATGTCTTGCCTGTGGCATGTTATTATCTTGTTTAGTCGCTGAGTGGACACACACCTATGTTCATTCACTCACGCTGAAGAAAGAAGGTGCGTGGTGGGATTGGGGTGGGGCTGGAAGCCATCAGCCATTTCTTGGTACTTGGGTTGCAATTGGGGCACATGCTGCTCTGCTCCTGGCATTCATATTAAAACCTGAGCATATTGAAAACAAAGGTGTCTATCTCCATGACAGCCATCTCTATTTAACCCACGTCTTAGGAAACATTTGTGAACTATAATGCTAAGAGCTTAGTTACTGAATCATGTTTCAGCTGCAGCTTTAGGATTTTTCTGAGCAAAGCTACAGCTCTCTCAATGTTCTAATTAAATTATCAAGAGAATTTAAATATTAAGGTTTATGCAAGTCTAAGTGTTTTTAGTAGGACTACTGACATTTTTAATATATTTTTTTTAGTGGAATCATGGTAGCTAAGACACAGAGGAAGCCAAGGACAGAGGTAAACTTGACAAAGCTCCTACTATGTGCAGGTGTACCTAGTAGGTGCACCTTGGTTTTGGTATATTTAACTCAGACCTCAGAGAACACTGCAATCATCATTATGGTAATTTAAATGAAAGTTCAGAATGGTTAATGAAGTTTCCTAAATCACACCCCCAAATAAGAGTCTTTGCAGAGATTTCAGCCCAGGTCCTATGACAGGTCTTGTATTATCGTCACAGTGAAAGGTTGCCACCTGGATCATTGCATACAGGGTACTTAATGAAGGCTGAGTTTCAGTCTTTTAGCTGTGGTTCAAAGCAATGATTGTAAAGTACTGGGAGAAGAAAAAGGAGGGCCTATGCATTGCGCAGTGTGCAGGCTGCTGCATGGGTAGGTTCATAGACTGTGTGTATGTCCTAAGTCCTAGCAATTCTCTTGAGTGTAGCATGATTGTTTTTCCTATTGCCAGTACCAGCCTCTGAATTTCTGACCCTTAGGACTGACTACTTAGAGGTTCTATTTGATCACATGAAGTATCCCATAGGCTTTTGTGAAACAGTCTTTTCATTTTATTAAAATTGATTGCATCACTGTAAAAGGAGCGCAGGGCCTGGGAGATGGCTCAGAGGGTCTAGGAGCTTGCTGACAGCCTGGGCCTGAGCTCAATCCTTGGGATTTATGTGTTGAGTAACTATAAGTTGCCCTTTGACTTCTGTGTCCACCCACTTCATATACATTATAAAGAAAGGTAATTTAAACATTAAAATAAGCACAAAGCAAAGCACCTAATTTGGCACCAATTTCATGTTGTTAAAATAATAAGTACATATATATGTTTGTATGGATATATATGTATATATACATTTTCCTTTCCATTTTTGTATAAAAAAACATAGATCTCAATGAAAAAGAGCACTAATAGTAAATTTATAATACTCTGTGACCCTTCTTATATGGAACATCAATGATCAATTAGTGTTCCCTGACTATCCTATAAAGGAGAAGACACATTGGCTCATATTTCATACCCAAGGAATAAATGTCCAGGAAAGCTAAAGAGCTTTCTGACTGTAACTAACCTCTGCTGACATCATTACTACCAGGCACACTTCCAAATACTTCACATGTCAGCTTACTGTATCCTCCTGAGGCCAGAGCCTGGCTAATGTCAGCTTTCCAAACCAACTTCCACACCCTTTCTTCCCTCATCAGAAACCTCCACGGTGCTGGCTTGTCACTGTGAGACTGAAATGTTGTTTTTCATGGAAAAAAACCACATATTTTGTAGGCAGCTTTTGCCTTAACATACATCTAAAGGATGCACAACACAGCCAATAATTGCACGGTTCTTTTCAATTTACAGATCAACTTTGTTAAAGCACCTCATGTTTTCTTTTTCTTTACAATAACCCTGAGAGATAATTATCACTGTGCTTAAAATATACCAACTAAAGCAAGCAAAAGGACCAGTCCCCGAGGTTGAGAAAAGCATCTCTCAAAAGCTTATAAGCCTGCAGAGGTAGCCTACCACTTCTCTGTGTTCTTGCTGCTTCCTCTCCTTGTCCATCTCTCTGAAAGATGAGTGGGTCACGGTGATTCTGTTCTCTACACCGATGTCCAGCAGCTGATGCAGCATGAGAGAAAACATACCACGTCAGGCAGAGCTGGGTTAGCCTCACACCTAGGTCGCCTCTCTACCTTAGTGCTGTGTGAACAGGCAGCAGAAGTCTCCCGGGCCTTGTCGCAGAAGATTAGATTTTATGATTCTGACAATGTCTCTCTGGAGGGCTGTGTTTTACCTCATGTGCAATGAAAGCCTGTTTACAAGGTTCTACCTGGTAGGAGCACGGCACGCCTAACTGCCTGGCCGTGACTCACCTCTAGGAGTCTCTCTCGGTAGCATCTGTTCAGTTTTCCTTTTTCTCTTTTGCACCATGCTTTAAATATTACAGCACAGAGCCTCTGAGAAAGCAAAACCCGCACATTCGTGTTCTACAAGGGAATGATTTACAAGTGTGGGGTGGGGGGTCAGAAAATATGTCACACTCTACTGATTCTCTCTCCATCTTCTCCTCTGTGTCATTGTAATAATGCAGGAATAGGGCTAAGGGTTGCTCTTAGTTACTGTGGACACGTGATGGACAAAAAGTCACATCCATAAACCACGGACCTTCCACAGTAACTCCTCCTTTTCTTTAATATTCAGATTTTGTCCCTCAACTTCCAGAGAAGCCTTGGCGTGAAGCTCACTGCCAAGGGCACAGGCTAGTTTTCCAGAAAAATATCTCCCTGCCCTTAAGACCTTGATGAATTATGCGTTACCTTTGTCATGGGGGTGTATTCCCTGTGATTTTTCTCAATAACCTCTCTAAGACTAGCATGAATTATCTTCTTAAAGATTTGGTATGCATCTCAGTTTTATGCACTTCCTGAAGAACTCTGACCCTATGTAAAACTAATCCCAAATAAATTCTCATTTCTGAACACACTGTTTTGCATATGAAAATTTATCATGGCCGTGCAGTTGCTTTTATGCTAAGCACCTTTATTTTAGAGGTCGTGCGACCACAGGTACCGTGAGTGAGTATGGGAATTGGGTCCTGTGCAACGCAGAGGCTCCAGCAGCTCAGCTCAGCTCAGTAACTTCATCTCACGTAGTACAGGCTTTAATTAGTCCGAGTGTTCAGGATCAACTCCTGGGTCACTCACTAACTGCTATTTAACTTTGCACACATCTCAACTTCTCCGAGTCTCATTTTCCTCATCTGTTAAAGGGGACCCAGGTCCAATAATGGCACTCTTCTGATGCGTTTTGGTGACAGATTAAATAGAACTAAATGAGCCAATTCATGGTGAGTGCAGCACATAATGTCTAGCACAAAGGGATTGCATGAAATCATCATTATTTTTATTAGAGATAGGGTTTATTAAAAGCTAAATTAATCTCAAATAAGCTTGCGAAATGTATCTCTATAAAATCCAGAATTTTCTGTTCTTACCAAATTGCAAAGACATCACTGAGATGTAGTGGAAAGAATGTACGTATTATGACCAGATGTCCTGCCTCTATGTCATGCTCTATGACTTATAGGAGGCTAAGATTTCCTGTTATTCTGAAGTCTGTGGGCTTTTGTTCATAACAATGCACAATACTGATAGCTGCTGCCAGTGCTTATCATGAGGACTGTGTCTGTGGAAACATTCTCCAGGGCTGAGTTTTCAGATGCTTAACTCTTTAAACCACTGTTCAAATTACATTGCAAAGAAGTCAAAGGAATAAGCAAAGGAAATGAGTTAATAGCAGAGTGGGCTTCCTGAAGCAGGGATGAGGAGAGCCCAGGATACTTTGATCCTAACCTACCCCATACTTCCAGTAAAAAGGTTTCTCTAGAAGGGTGAAACTCTCAACACAGAAATGCTCTCTAGGTCATAAGGAACAAGTGTCAGCAAATGCTTGTGCTAAACGTCTTTCCGTCTGTGGTTCCCAATATTTCTACACTACTGTGCTCTTCCAGGGAGGGGCAGGGTTGAGGTTGGCCCAAGCAAGCAATATCTGGACTGGAGACAAGAGTAAACAAGAGAGGGTAACACTGGGACTGGTCAGCCACTGTGCTGAAGGAAGGATGGTATTATGATTTGGTGGTGTGAACCTAGACTTTAAGTTTGAGTATTTCTACAGATGAAGTTACAGCTGATTACCATTTTGCCAACTATCAATTCATTGATAATTAATCTATTTAACAAAAAAAAACGGGAAGATAAAACCAGAGGATTTCAGCTCTGAAGGTGTTTTCAATACTGATTTATTCCTGAATTGCTATGCTAAGTTCCAGAGGATCAGGAGGCTTTCCCAGGTTCCACAGGGCATCAGGTTACCTACTGGCTCATCTTGAAGGAAGAGTGGGAATTATCTTGTTCAGCTTTTTTTTGTTTGTTTGTTTTTGTTTTTTGTTATTTTTTTTTCTTTTTGTCAACTTGGCACAAATCAGGATCTTTGGAAGAAGGACTCTCAACTGAGAATATGCCTCCATCAGATTGCCTGCAGGCAAGCCTGAAGGCCACTGTCTTGATTAATTATTGCTGTGGGTGGGCCTAGTCCATGGGGAGGGAGGTGTCCCACCCAAGTGCACATGGTCCTGAGTTGTGTATGAAAGCAGGCTGAGTAAGCCAGAAGGTGCAAGGAGTATTCAGTATTCCTTCATGACTTTTGCTTCAGTAGTTACCTCTGGATTTCCACTTTCAGTTCTTGTCCTGACTTTCCTCACTGATGGAGTATGACCTTAGAGTTGTAAGCTAAAATAAACCCTCTTCTCCCACACTGCTTTTGATGATAGGATTTTATTGTAGTAATAGAAGTCCTAACTACGACGGAGACAGCAGTAAGACAAATTCAATTGTTCTTAAGATGGCAATATAATCTCTCTGGGGAACTTTCATATAGTTTCTATGGGTAGTGATAAAATAAACCATGAAGATAAATACTTTATTAAGATGTGTTTTTTTATTTTTAATTATATGTATTTGTGTACCTGTGTATGGATATTTGTACTTGAATGCAGGAGTCGCAGAGGCCAGAAGAGGGCAGTGGATATCCTAAAGTGTTGGTGTCAGGCAACTGGGAGCTGCTTGACATGGGTGCTGGAAATTGAACTTAGGTCCTCTTCAAGAGCAGTAAAGTCTCCTAACCTCTGAGCCATCTCTCCAGCTACATAAGTACTTTTGAAGGAGATGGGAAAATGGAAGGCAGAGGATAGGTAGATAATTAATGTCTTCAAGAAATTGCAGTGGACTAGACATTAGTCTAAGTCTCTTATGTACGATGCTTCATTTAGTTCCCACTATTAAGCCCTCTTTACATCATAACGGAGGATATTGTAGAGTTGAGAAATCAGTCATCTTATAGATGCTCAGACACTCAGAACCCAGGCAGTTCAGCTGAGCTAGAGTTTCCATGAAGAATTACCCCATAACACAAAGATACTGTTGACTCCTTCTCCTCTCCTTCTCCTTTCCCACTCCTTTCCTCCTTCTCCTTTCCCCTCCCCTTCCTCTTCCTCCCCTTCTTCTCCTCTCTCCTCCTTACCTCCTCTTCCTGACCTCTTCCTCCCTTTCCTTTTTTGTCTTCTTTACAGAACATCCCATTTATTTTGAAAGCTATTTTACATGATTTTAACTATTTATAAGGTTTTGTGTCTGCATGTATATATATATATATATATATATATATATATATATATTTGTATTTATGGAAGTCAGAGGTGTTGGGTCAGCCTGAAGCTAGACATAGGTAATTGTGAGCCACCCAGTATAGGTCCTGAGAACTGAACTCATGTTCTCTAGAAGCAAGTGTTTTTAACTGCTGAGCCATCTCTCTAGTCTACAAGGATGTTTCTTGTTGAGGAAGCTTTTGTGTGTCTATATCCTAGTATTGGAATGAATTTCTTTACTCAGTTGAAGTATTTTTACACTTACTTCTTTTTTGGATCCAGGGTCTAGAAATTTCTCCTTTATTAATGGACATTTCTACCATGGCCTTAAGAGAAACTTGGAAAGAAAAGGAAAATAAACAAGCCTTTACCAAACAATACCATGGCTGCTACCCTAAGTTGCTGAAATAGGTCTCTAGGAACATAAAATACAAATAAAGATAGAAATCAGAAAAGATAAAAAAAATTACTAATACATGTCATTGTATAGAGTGTCTCAGGAATGTCTTGCATTTGCTTGTCTCAAGCTACTGCATTTGATTGCAGTTCCTGTAACTATTGCTGGGTGTCTCTTCGTCTCCATGCTGATGTCTGCTCACATTCTGTGATCCTACCTGTCCTTCAGTGACCCTGCTCAGAAGTTTGTATCATTTGACACACTCAGGTGCAAGCCTCCTGCTGGCTCCTGATTAAGCAAAAGTGGCTTCCTACTTTATTTTCAGCAATCTGCAGCCGTTCTCTTTCTTCTCTGCTATGAAATGATAGAATATTTAAAATGTGTAATTAAACTTTTCTAGTTGAATTCTAGTTCTGCCTAAGGTAGATGTCCCATCTGTAGGAATACGTTGGTGCAGACTAGCTTCCCAGGAAGCAGATTCTAAGGCAGAGGTTAGGAACATTTTGTTTATTACATCCCGAAAGTCACCCTGAGAGTGGTGTCTGGGTAACCCAAGAGAGAAAGAAAAAAATCTTCTTAAAGTACAGCTATAGGTCCAGATGGGGCTAGAATGGCTTTTACAATTACTCATAGTTGGATTGAGGTGACCTGTCTTTTATGGTTCTTATGTTATCATTTTTTTTGTTATAACTTATCCTGGAATGGTGTACAATTTGGGGCAAGGTAGTGTTCTACAGGTAAAGAAACCCCTAAAAACTGAGAGTCAAAAGCTATGTATAATGATATATCCAGAAGATGAAAATATAGCTGTTTACACTGTCAACATTGTTTACAGATTTGTCGATTCATGTCACATGCAGTTAGAAGGTATTTATTGTAAGGGTATTACAGTTTGGAAGGTTAGTCTGACAGAGGTAGACAGAGGTAGGATAGCTTTAGATAGCATCACAGTTCTGAGGGAACATTGGTTAGTGATCCTACATTTGCCAAATGGCCCATCTCTGGCAATCCTGGTAAGCCACATACCTTGATCTTAATAGCACTCCAGGGGTGTGATCCCTAATGATACCATGTCTGATCCCGCAGTGATTAGCTGGAGTAGCCAGCTTTAGTCCTTGCAGCAGGTTGTCTCTGGAATGGAGATTGGGTGGCATACCTCCATGACTCACTCCCACAGGATAGACAAGAAAATACCTAAGTGACTGACCTTATGATATGATAAGATAGGCAGAGTGCTTTTGGAAATCCATCATGACCCTCTCTTTTCTTAGAACTCTTTGCTCAGGCTGAAGCTATGCACCCTAGAGCATTGCACACTCAGTCTGTAATTTTTCCTCAGTGGCTCAAGCGTTAGGATTTCAACCTGAAATGTCCCTAGTAGGCTCAAGTTTTAGAGATGTCCTGATGAGTAGGTTGCGTTATGCTGGGAGACTGTGGAGCTATTACTAGGTGGAACATAGTTGGCAGAAGTAGACAACAAGAGATCGACTCTCAAAGGTTGTGCTAACCCTTGGTTCAGTCACCCAGTTTCTGCTTCCTGGTTGCCTTATGCACTCAGTTGCTACTCAAACTCCCATGCCGTAGACAGACACCACGAATTGAAAACTCTCTAAAATTATGAACCCAAATAAATTTGATGGAGGAAATTTTGAGACAGCATAGCATTCATGTTGTGGCAGAGTATTTGCATGTTGCTTTTAGCCAGTTTTATACTAAGAATTTGTAGAAGGGGTTGGAGAGATGGCTCAGTGGTCATGAGCACTGGCTACTCTTCCAGAGGACCTGAGATCAGTTCCCAGCAACCACATGGTAGTTCACAACCATCTCTAATGGGATCTGATGCCATCTTCTGGTGTGTCTGAGGACAGTGTACTCATATACATAAAATAAATAAATAAATCTTAACAAGGAAGAATTGGAAGGAAAATGCAGAACAGAAGGATGGGAAAATATTTGGTTTGGCATAAAGGAGTGTCTTTAGTTGCAGACTAAGCAGTTATAGTTATTAAAGTTATAAAATTAAAGAAAAGGCAGGCACTTTGCTCTTGAAGACTAGGACAAACACACCAAAGGCAAGAACACCTCCAAAAAAGAATACAGGGCATAAACATTTGAGAAAGTTCTCATTTAAAAGCAGAGAGCCACAGAGTGCCTAGGAAAGACATTTTCAAGGTTTATCCACCCAGGCACATTCAGAGTTTGCAGCAGCCAAGGGTCACCAGGTACCTCTCAAGCTGATTGCAGTACTTCATATAGTCTTCATTGTGATGGTTTTTTAGGCACACAGAATGCAAGTTATATGGTCATGGAGGCATGTACTAAGGTTGAATAGCAAAGTCAGTGAGGCTAGGAAATACAGAGCCTTTTGATATTCACTGCAGGGAGTTGCTAAGTAGGCTATGCATGAAGTTAGGTAGGTGAAACCCAAGTTGAGATGCAGATCTTCGAATATTGAAGTTTTTGGCTTCCTGGGTGACTGCTGAGGAAGGTTGAGTCACCAAGTGAAGATTGCCCAAGAGAGACTCCATGTGCACTGTAAGCTTGTAAGTTGTAGAGAGTCATATTGGGGTGTCTTGTCACCTGGCAGGAACTTGACATTGACCAAGGCGAAGTTCCTCTCCTAACTTCTGAGCAAGGAAATTCCTGTGCTAGTCACAATTCTGTTCTACCTAGGGTGGAGTGAAGGTGAAGTTCTTTGTTCCTCTGGGTCTATGAATTCCTGAATTAAGCAAGTGACCTGCCCAGCTGCCTGAGCAATAGAGCCAGTACCTAGTGAACAGTCAGACCAGTTCTCTGGAACACACCCTGGAAATTGGGGAAAGGGTCTTGCCTGAAACCTTAAAACCTCGGTCCCCCAATAAATCACGAGACTTTGAACAGCCATGTTTTCTTAGTCTTGGTCTCTCTTTGCCGCCTCCCCATCTATCCACAGCTTCTCTTCCAAATAACCTGTTCAAATGCAACTGCTGGCAGTTGGCAGTAAGTTATAGGAGAACGAATGCCTATACTCTCTGAGTTCAAATCATGCTGCCACTGGGTGTCCCTGATGCCTGGGCAGAAGCCGCACCTAGCCTAGCTGCTTGTCTGTACACTAGCATGAACCTATCGGTCCCTACCACTGCTACTGATTGAGTAAGTTCTGCTTCTCTCCCTTCCTCACCATGGGGACAGGAATACTTCTGAAGCCAGTACCAAAACAAGCCTTTCCTCTGTCAGCTATCGCCGTCACAGAAACTCAAAAGTTAGTAACACAGAACAGAATTTATGATCCGCCTAAGACACATTGTTCCTCTATTTGAAGACATGAAAATGAAAACCTGAGACAATAATTCAAACATACTGGTTTGGGTCATTTAGAATAATGGTAGCCAGTGATTAAAGGCATTAGATGGAGCCAAGCAGCCTGAAGCAAACAACTCTAGTCACTGGGTATTCCTGGATAATGTAGCATCTTCAATATTTAACCCCACCATCATCAGAGGCCACCAGCATAGCCCTTGTTACCTGCGAGATAACAGCTTTGAATCCCTTTTATCCTGAAAGGGCAATAGTTGGTTTTTACATGAACAGGCACATGTTCCTGTTATAAATTTGCCTTTTATACCCATAGAACCTCAGCCAGTATATGTCATTGCATATAAGCATATGCTTTCTAGAGGGCATGACAGATATGCCTTCTATTCCCATAATGTGTTTCCCACTTTTAGGTAGCTCAGTTGATTTACCATATGTTATTTGCAATGAAAAGAGGTTTATCATATATGGCAAAGTGCATAGTGCTTTTCTCTGCTGTTTTCTCTGTATTTCCAGGGCCCTCTAACATTTGTTTGCCCCTTTCTCATCTTCACCCTCTTCCAATTCATACTCAAACTGCAGTTGGTGACTGCCCCTGTGTATTAAGATCATTTGGGCCCATTCCATACTCATTCATTCATGCTCTAAGGTCTGAAATATATCTGGATATGTATGTTACGTTTGCCATTTGCTGTTGAGATTTGCAAGCGTGTGTGTGTGTGTGTGTGTGTGTGTGTGTGTGTGTGTGTGTGAGAGAGAGAGAGAGAGAGAGAGAGAGAGAGAGAGAGAGGGAGAGAGAGAGAGAGAGACTGTACCAGAACATGTGCTCATAGCTTGGCTGAGGGTCCAATATGAACACCAGATATTTGTTACACTGTATAACCTCCTAGACTAAATATTGACAAAAGTCTACCAAGAGTCATATGTTTTGAAGTGTCAGGGGTTCTTGCGAACATGCCACATTATTGGTACAAAATATTCTGGTTTTACCTTTTAGAGGAAGATTGAGTATCTTTCAGGTCGTGCAGGTTTGCGTTTAGTCAAGAGACTGCCTGTTCTCATACTATATCGAACTTTACCTGTGTGAATACCATGAAAACACTAGCAATGTTTATCTCTACAAGCTGTGAGCTGACAGGGTCAGCTCATGAAGCATTGGCAGGGTCAGCTCATGAAGCATTGGCAGGGAGGGATCCCTTTCTGCCTTAGGCATTGTCTCAGGCACTGGGTATTGAGATTTGGCAAACTTTGGCCTTTTCTGTCACCTTCAAGGGTGAGGCAATGCCTCCTGCTTTATTTTTAAGTTGGACGTATAGGCTCTTGGTTAATAAAGGGATTTAGAATTAGAGTTAATAATAGATTTCAATACTGATTTGCCCTGGATGCTTAGGAAAAGAATTAAATAACCTGTTCCTCATGCTTTACCATTACAATGTAGATAGTAGTGTTTATTTTCCAAGATTGCTGTGAATACAAAATGAAAGAACACAGTAAAGAGCGTGATAAAATATCGGAAGTAATGGCTCTTCCTAAGGCATTGTTTTGGATTTTCTCTCTCACCATCCAACAATTTTACTTCACTCGGTTTTCCTACAGAATTTTGCTTGTCATAATTTTAATCCAAACAAAAAAATTTAATTTTATAATTGAGAATATATATTAAAAAACCACAAGATAAGAATGTGCCTTGCAGTGTGAAGCAAATAAGAGCACATACTTTATAACTGTGTTATTCTGCTAAGGGTGGAAAGTTCTAGAAGGGAAGAAAACTTTCCAGAATCAGAAGAGAATGGGGCTGAGAAAAAGCTTGTGTTTCCTATAAGCCTTCATATTTGTTGCTCATGTCCCACCACTCAGGAGCTCTCTGGTAACATAAAGTGTGTCACAATGACTATGTATCTGTCTCTCTTTAAAGCATAATAGCCCTGATTTCACAAGAGCTGCCTTTGCTCCTGGCCTCTTCAGAGGCCTTGTATAAACTTCTGGGATTGTGGATCTTTTTGGGTTTCTCAATAAAATGTACACAATAGTGCCTACCTTCTAGGACTTTAAAGAAGTTCCCATGAGCACCTTTCATGTAGCTCATAGTTCTGTCTCCCTATATCTCAATTCTTCACAGTTCCCCACTTGTTCTGAAACTCTAGCCTCCAAACCCACCAGGACAGAACAACCTAATACACAAATAGTTTTATTGTATAGTCAGATGAGCGTGGCTTGAAGTCCTACTTAACCCATAAAGCAAGAGTTCATCATCTTACTTCTGGTTTCTGTACATTGTTATCTTTTATTGTTGGCGGGGTTGTTTGTACTGAAAGCTATTTGCAGAAGTGAACCTCAGCTGCATCCCTGATGCTCATCCTTGCAGCTGCTGACTGCATGGCCATCCCTCCTGCTCTGTTACAGCAGTTGTAAAACTCCAGCAAAGTTCATCCCCCATGGAGCTGAGAACCCTGAGAGCCCAGCTCCTCTTCCCATACACATCTCAATTTCCCAGGCCTTGCTATATCCATATATTGGAAACAAACACACTTTTCTGCTCACCGATTCTGCTTAGAGGTTTTAGATTTACAAGTGCATCCTTAGAAACATAATATTACAATGAAACTATCTACCGCCACCCTTACAGAGAGTCAATAGCTAACAAACACAGAAGGTTTCTAGTCCAGGCGCTTGCTGGGGTGTTCACCGACAGTGCACACAGAGCCTTCACCCCGCCCTTCTCAATGGGTCCCTCTATTTGCGTTGTTCATCTCCTCCCATGCCCCAGGTCAAGGTTACTTTGATCCATCAGGCTTTTCATAAATTTGAACTCCAAAAGAAGACAGGTTTCAGATTCTTCTCATCCATCTATACCCTTTCACAAGTCTACAGAACACAGAAAGACCATGGATGGAATGGCTGTGGAGCTTGTCACTGGCAAGTAGAGATGTGTCAGAGACTATATAC
This sequence comes from Tokudaia tokunoshimensis, assembly GCA_036184795.1. NCBI lineage: Eukaryota > Metazoa > Chordata > Mammalia > Rodentia > Muridae > Tokudaia > Tokudaia tokunoshimensis. The sequence goes on along the minus strand of BTHU01000014.1, from coordinate 67,211,167 downwards.
CACAGTCTCTGTGTGACCAGCCCAGATATTGCAGGCCAAAAAGAGAATCTTACATTTTATAGATCCTGAGATGGTTCCACGCTGTTGAGGTTAGAGAGTGCTAAATTTTTCTTGTAACTAATCTTTTATTTTCAGCATTTTTTTTTTGCCTTACATGATTGGGTGGAAAAGCCACATTAACTTGCATATAAACAGTGACAATGGTGATGACGATGACAGCTGTGACTATGAGAACTTCCTTAGAGCTTGTCTAAGCCTGATAGTTGCAAAACCGTAGCAACTCGTATCTCAAACACTGAGCTAGCGAGAGCATAAAGTGAAGTGGTCTGTAAGTTCTCAGGTTCATGCTGGCCCTGCACTGACTGCACAGCTCTTATGCAGGGTTCTCTCCCATTGGCTAGATTCTGAGATTCTTGTTGGTAGGATTTGTGCGTTGCATTATTATAGTCCAAGTCCCATTAATATACACAACTCATAATACAGCTTATGTAATAAACCTATACTCTACCATACTCTCCTCATTCTAGATCACCAGGAGGCTACTTAGAAAATATTGTGATTCGGCTACTGTGTCAGTATCTGTATAACATCCCTTTCCCACAATAGCTCTGGGATTTAGGAAGTCAAAGATGTGTGTATGTACATGTGAGAAGGTTAAAGTGGGAAATGACCCAGTGGTTTTTAACCACTATCTTGCAGAGGACCTGAGTTTGGTTCTCACCACCCACATTTGGTGACTTACAGTTGCCTATAATTCCAGGTACAGGAGATCCAATGCCTCCTACTTTTGTGGGCACCAGCGCTCACATGCACACACCTATATACAAACACATGTACAGAAATATAATTTTGCAAGTAATAAAATAAACTTTAAAAATGAGGTAAAATGTGAAATTACATCTGCTACCCTCTGGGTATTTATAATTAGAAAAGATGAGATCCAGATGAAGGGTGGCCGGCAGCCTCAGTTTTACTGTGTCCTGCAATGGGCCCCCTACTCCATTTCTAACTCTCTGTTCTCCTACTCATCCCAATGAATGTTGTGTCAATCCTTTGTCTACTGTCAGGTGTTTGTTGTAAATTCACAGACATAGGAAGACCTAACACTGTCCTAGATAATTCTGCACTAACCTCTTTTGTGGTTACAATTCAGTAGCTATGTGTGGTATTCTTGGGATTTCCATGTATGCTCTGACTCTATCACAGTAAGTCTGGCTAGGATAGACTACGTTTCTAAAGCCTATTAATTCTGATAAGCCTGGTTCCTTAGTAGTCAGAGGTATTCTGCGTATTTGACTGAACCTAACCTAATGCATGCATATCACATTCTACTTATAATATGGTTCTTATGTTTATATAAGCATTTATTTTGTGGGTTTTATTATTACATCACTTCACAGGCATGGAGGACATACTGAGTGCAGCAGAAAATTCCATGTATTCATAACAGGACATTCTTGCCTAGTGTTCAGTAGGCTTTTCTTTTTTGCAAAAGTATTTGCATTTCTTCTAGGGTCATTTCACAAGGAAAAGAGTAGATACTAAAAGATACTTAGCCCCTCTGACTAAGATCAGAAAACCACATCTGAGTGCTTCTTGTAAGTACCAGGGCATATGTTCCTGTGGTCAACCACAGCTATCATGTTCTCAAAGCCTTGTTCATGGACATATGTCTATGGGGAAAGCACAGGTTAGAGTTATGTCAAATGATGATGAATTTGTCTCTGAGTCAGAATTAAGTTATGGACATATACAAGTACACACCAGTGCATGCTGATCACTCCTACACACACACACACACACACTAAGGTTCTACCATGGAAAAATTGAATCAGTAAGAATATTACACAGAACTTTATAATCAGACCTTAGGCATTATGAATATACTAGCCCTCCTTGACAGAGGTGAGCAAGCCATGGGAAGAAAATGTAGGAGCCCAATACCTCGAGTCATTGTGTTGGAATGAGGATAACATAGGAGAATATTTGAGTTTTCTTTGACATATAGATTACTTTCCTTTGACCTTGCTCGCAAATGGTAACTATGTTTCTAACCTCTTAAAGAACGTCCACAATATTTACATATTGAACATACTAGTTAATATAAACTTTCATTGATGATCTCCAAGGGTTGTTTTGCCCATATTCTCTCTGAGACTTATCTGTCATCTTTTTGATAATAGCCATCCACCAAGACAAAAGGTGATATCTCACTATAGTTTTATTGGCAGTCTCTGATTTATTTGTTATTTTTGTATCCCCATGGCAAAATATCTGACATGGAGCTAAAGGAAGGAAGTGTTGGTTTATAAATTCAAAGGGGTTCAGTCTATCATGGTGAGCCAGGAATGACAGGGCTCAAAGTAATGAAAGCATGTGGGAAAGGGACTTCATATCACAGCCGGCCAGTGGGGTATCAGAGCCAGGACTTGAGCTATAACTATACTCCATAGGGCTGTTTCTAGTAACCCAGCTTCTCCAGCCAGCTCAATCTCATAAAGGTTCCACAGCCTCTCAACAAAGAGTTCAAAGTACAAACTTATAGATAACATTCCATATTTAAGCCATAACATTCAGCCCTTAGTCCCCCAAATCTTATGGATATTTCATGACACATGTGGTCCATTTCAAGATTCTTTGTAGTCTTTATGGTTCTGATGTTACTGTTCCTCTCTCAGCTCTGAGTCCCTGTAAAGTCAAAGACAAACATGTGGATTTTCAATAGGCAATGACGTAGAATAAGCATCCATATTCCAGAAGAGAGTGACAGGAGGATGTGACAGAATGATAACAAGCCAGCAAACATTAAATCCAGTCATCATGCTTCCGGCAGCATCTGTGGCACATGATCTTAACTGAGCTTTATCAGATGTGTGCAGCCACATTTCAATGTCAGGATAGCTTTGTTATACATCACTTCTTCATGGATCAGACTCCACTGGACACCTGTTGTTTGCCTTGCTCTAGGCTCCATGTTCCTAGCATCTTTTACTCCTCTCAGATCCTGGTTGCAATTCTGGCTTTACCTCTGCATGTTCAGACACAGCCTATTTAAGACCTTCCAGAAGTGAATCTGACCCTGTTTTGTATGTGGTGACCTTTCGGCTTTTTTCTCTGGAATCTTGGTGCAAGAGTCCATAACCTGAAAATGCTTACATTCTGCAGGCCCACGAAACATAGAGGATCCCAAGTCTCCCAGAGTAGCATTGCCAGTCAGGGAAGAAGTATTAAACTATGCAGCCATGGAGGACATTTCAGATTCAAGCCACAGCACCTGATGGATAGTTGTGGACTTTTATAGAATTTTTGGCCATTGTTAAGAATAATTTATCCAGGTCATTATTTCACTTTTATATGGATTATTATTTACTGTATTGATCTTTTAACTGTTTGAACTCCTCATAGATCTTGGATATTAAGCACTCACTAGATATAGGACTTTCCAGCTGTTTTCTCCTGTTTTTCTTGTTACCTCTTCAATCTGTTGATTATTGTCCTTGATGTGAAGACACTTTTGCTTTCAATATAGTACCATTTGTGCCTTTCCATTTTTTGTGGCCCATGTTTTAAATGCAAGAAACCATCACCTGTTCTGTAACTAGATGCTGTGGGTTCACATTTCAGTTAATATAAAGTGAAAAGACCCTTGGCTAGCCAATAAGAGGTTAGGGAAAGTGTACTACCTGCAACAGGAAAGGAGAGAACTGGAGAGCTGAGCTCATTTACAAAGCAATGGCCTTTCAACAAATAGGTTTGTGGCTCTTCTTCTGGTAGGTTACATATTCAAGTCTGGAAGCAGTTTAATAGCAAGCACATTCTTAGGTAGACTCAGTTCAGTAGTCCATTTCTGAGCATGCCCAGTCTAAGGGCATGGTTTCAGAAAGATGACAGACACAATTTGGGACACACCTAATCCCAGATCATGGAGCCCATCTTTGAAAGGTTCAAAGGGCAGAAAAGAGAGTGTTGGAACATTCTCAGCTGAGGTTGTAAAGATGGCAGGCTGAAATGCTCCTGTATATTCTCAGAGTTCTAAAAAATGTTGTAGCTGTATTAAAGAAAAGGGTGCTTAGAATGAGCACTTCCCTGATATCCACAAGTATTTGCCCATAACGGTTCTCATCTTCTTTAGTGGCTTATCTGTGGTATTTCCTCCCACACTTCACAGTACAAGTTGTTAATACCATGAGCTGATTTGTGTGTGTGTTGTTACATATAGAGTTAATTGCAGTACATCAGAGACACATTTGTTCCTTCCACAGACAATGTCTTGACTGTCACTGGGTTGTGACAATAAATACATAGAAATATAGATCCTCGACTTCTCTGCTGTTTTTTGGTTTCTTGGACCAGAGCTGTTACTTAAGCTGTTATCCCCAGTCTCCTGTATTATAGTTAAATTTTGAATTCCCCAGAAATCGTCTGTAGTTGGTACATATTTCCAAAAACACAACACAATGAAATAGAAACAAAGACCTAGGGAAAGGGACCTAGCATCTTCAGTTCTCTGCAGACTGTTCTCTAAATTATATGTAAATGAACTCTAGTTTACTAGGTGTGTATATTTGCAACTTTCCAGAGGCAACAGATATTTCTGGATAAATGATGAAGAAATAAGGATTCTGGTGCTTAGCCGACAGTATGAACACCTGTTTCCTAGTCTTCTCTACCTTAAATATGTGGTAATGCTTTCAATGGTAATGGTTTCTAATACATACAGCCTCTAAGGTTTATCTTTGAATATGTAAAGTTTTACTGCACTTAAATTCAGTAGTCTAAGCCCCTTTCCTTCTCCTGTCCTGAAAATAAAAGATGGAGGTCATTAAGTAATTTCAGGTTCATTTATGGTTTTGGAATAGTAACAAACATATACACATGTGCACACAAACATAGATGTACACATATTTGTACACACATGTACACACACACATGCATACACTCATGAAAGTACTTATAGATGCACTCATACATACATACACATATGCACACATACATGCACCCATACACACATATGTACATAGTCATGCACACTCACACATGTATACACTCCAGTGTACAGACTCCCAAGCATGCTGATAAACAAGTTTTGAATTGTTCTTAAAGGCTCCTTTTATCATTGGCTTATCTATGTTGCTTTGAGTATTTGAGATTTGATTTTCTGGTCTAAGAGCTAATTTTCCCAGAAGTCAAAGTAATAAAACCATCACAATGTATTTTTGCATTTTAACATCCATCTAATCTCTACAAGCACATTTAGTCTTAACTACAATGCACAGGAAGTTGCCAGTGCTGGATGGCATGTCCTTTCTCCTTTCTAGAAGGTGAAGGATGCACAGGAGTCAAAGAGAGTACTGAGACTTGGTGCAGGAGAAGATATGAAGGAAGATCTGCCTCGCAGAAAAGTGCTTGCTTCCCCAGAACAGTGCAGAAGAGAATTAGCATGTGCATATATGAAATGAAATGAGCATAGCACAGACTCCTAATCTGAATTTTAAATACATATAACTAGTGCTTATCCTGGAGAAGGAACGATTTGGACAGTAATTGCAAAAACAATAATATAATCTCAAATAATGCTTATTGTTGTTCTTCTGTCGGTTTTCTATATCGCTGAGATAAAATCCAGAACCTTCTCGGGTCAAACAAGTGCTCTGCCCTTGGATTTGTTGCTGCTTGTTTGCTTGTTTTTAGATCAAAGCTTCCTCGGAACTTGTGATCCTTCTCCCTCAGCTCCCCAAGTGCTGGGATTACAACTGTGAACTACTCCACCTTTGATAGAACACACTTTAATATGATACACAGCCATGCAATAGCTTCAGGAAATTTCTCCAATGCCTAGATGATGTGCAAAATGTTAACTACATGAACACCTAGAGAGGCTCATGCATGCAAGATGGATTCTGTTGAGGTATTGGCCACTGAGCTCCACCCATGCCCTTCTAAGGCCATGAAGGTCCTCCTGCCCTACTCTGGACCATATCCTGAGACACAGATCCCAAGGCTTGTGAACACTTGACTCTGCTTTGTTTCATCTTCTCCTCAAAAGAAAACACTAGATTCCTGGATATTGAATTAGTGTACACTTGGGGTTCAGGTTTGAATCTTTACCTGCATTTACAAATAAGAGATTTCCAGAGCTTTTACTTTCTGTACCATAAAAGTGGAGAGACACTTCCTGCCCTATCATAGAAGATATAGGGATTGGGAACATAGGTAGCCTCTGATCTTTTCATGCAGGCTCTGTGTGTATCAATACCAAAGCCCTCTCAAGCCCACACATACCTGGTTGTGGGGTCACTGAGGGACAAGCTGACATTACTTATGAGATATGCCACAAATATTGTGAGCACACAAAATAGGTCATTGATTTCTTTTTGGCTCTCCAGAAATTAATTCCAGCTCTAAACACTTACTGACTCATAGACATTGCGACTGCAGGCCTCAGGCAATTTTTTTGCAAATCCCCAAATCTGCCACCATGAGTAGGAATCAACAGGAATCTGTTGCCATCAGTATGGAGAGATAGCTTGAGTGCTCTGATGTGTGACAAGCTGGGGTGGGGGGAGGTGGTAGGGCAGGACTGACAGTTTGCTCATCTTTATTTGAGATTACCACTGCCTCACTTATCATGGGGTGTAATGATACCCCTTAAGACTTTTCAGACAGACTCAGAGTCCAGTGTTTCTTACAGTATCTCACAAGGAGCTTGGAATGTCATATCCACACTGGTCAGATGTTTTCTTAGATGTGAGATGCAGAGCCTGTTAAATGGGAGACACAGGAACAGAGCAGGGTAGAATGTTTTCTCCTTGTCAAAGCATTGCTTGAAATGATATTTTCTTCCTTTTACAAAGAAATATTTCTCTGCTTCTTATCACTTTATCAAAGGTGAAGTATAGGAAGTTTGAAAGGTCAGCTCGATGAAGTTGCTTTATCAATACCCAGAAAGGGAATGAAAACGCAATTTTACAACTGTACCAAGGTCTGTCTCAATGTCCCCTCTTCCACAGAGTTGAGCTTCTCCCCACCGCCAACCCTGTGGTAAGAGGCACAGTGCATGCCTCTGTTTCCCTGTGACAGTTGAACAGACAGTCATCTCTCCAGGAACAGGCACGCCTTTAGTCTTTGCCTCTGTTATTTTTGACCTTGGGCAAGCTCCTTAACCTCTCCACCCTCCCACCTTTCTGTTTGCAAACCGTAGCTCCCAAGAACCCCTGCCCCAGAAAGATGCTGCCAGGTACGCCATCTCATATGGAGTGACTGTCACTGCACTTGAGGCTTAGAAAGTGCTGCACAATCACTACATTGCTATTATGCTATCATTGTCATTAGCAAGCTGTTCAAGCTTGAGGGGGGCTCTCAAAGGTCAACTCCCTTTCCTTCACACTTTTTCTCTCTCTTTTTAAAGCTAGGAACAAAGAGCTTTCCGTTTCATAGAATGAGAAATAAGCTTCAGATGAGTCCAGGGACATCACACAGCTTGCTCAGTTCTTAAGTTGGAACAGGAGAAGAAACAATAAAATACCCCCGTCCCGGCGTACAAGCCTCCTTACCTGTGGTGGTTAGCACTTAACCCTCAGTACAACACTAGCATCCTCATATCATGCCCTGGGTTTTTAGAAATGATTCTGAGTTGAAATATGTCATGCCTTGGAGACAACATCTGCCAGAGGTATTCAGCTATCCTTTCTAAATCTGGCTGCACATCCAGTAACGTAGTAACCCAAGCCACTACAGCAATGAACTCCAGTGCTCTCCTTGGAGAGCCAGAAAGAAATAAATTCATTTCTATTTGAAATAAATTTTGCTCCATCAGACTTACCAAAAAGGAACATGCACATAAGACAAACACATATGAACATATATGTGTCTAATTGGATGCACACACATACACCTGCACACACAGACCTGGTTGCAGAGACACGAGTACACACATAAACACACAAACACACACAGGAACACATAGTCTAGTCACTTGTAAACATTCTGAGAAGAGATGAAGTGAAGAAGAAGTGTAAAGGAAGGAGGAGTTGGGGGGCACATGAGCATAGAAGCAGTCTCTACTGAGTCATTTCTCCTATTATCCTAGCAATGCTGGATTGGAGCCCATGGCGTGGAGCTGCCCTTTCTCTAGTTATTCCTCAAGAATATTGATTGAGAGAGGTTTGCTACTTCAAAAATATAGTGCTAAAAATGTTTAGCAACTCACTCTCACCAGATCTGGAAAGTGATGGCCAGTTGCACATAGATCAAACTCTATATGATGATTTTGCTTAAAAGGGTGGTAAAGAACAGTGGACTTAGCTATCAGAGACTGGGTTTGATTTGTAACCAGTTTAGAAGGCCACTTGCAACTCAAATCTAGAAAAGACATTTTTTCAGTATATGCTGTGTGATAATTATTGACTGGGGCCTGTCACATATCCTAATACATAGCAAAACTCAGTAAGCATTGGCACACACAACTGCAGAAAAAGTACTGTGGTAAGTGATCAGTGGATCTCAGAGCCTAGAGGAAAGATCATATAGACAGAATAAGGTTTGATCACAGAGGTACTTAGAAGATGCAAAAGATATGTACATCAATGTGTGGCTCTTGCTTTGGGGAAAGGAGACAGGTGGCAACAATAATTACACATAAAGTAATATCACATAATAATTAAGCTGAACAATCAAAATTCCACAAGAGTTCAGAGACACAGTATAGGGCACTTATGTAAAGGGAAGTGCTCACTGGGGACCAAGTTTGTAAGATCCTGGTGGCTTTGGAAAGCTTCAATAAACCAATGGCAAGCCAGGGAGAATTTGGGTGGGAGGTAGTACTAGAAAGCCGCTTTCCCTCCATAACAAGCCACGTGACTCTAAAACTCCCTACTTGCTCATTTCTCAGATAAATCACTTGTGTGTACAGATGCATCATAAGCTTGTGTAGCAGATGCTTCTGATCTGGCCACTGGGACCCAGGAATGTCACCAGGAGCAAGTGCCAACTTCTCATTATCTTCAAATTTGTGTCCTTTACTCAGCATGGTGGTGTTCCATGCATGTGGTGTGTGTGTGTGTGTGTGTGTGTGTGTGTGTGTGTGTGTGTGTGTGTGAAGGTTGAAGTAGTTTAAAAATAATACAAATCTATCAGCCACCAGAAAATCCAAAAACTTTATTTCTACTCCCTGGAGTAGAAAGAATTGCCTGCTCCCTGCTTCATTTGAAAAACTCTCTGGTTGCCTATAACTTTCTACCCTAAATTAGTATGCCTTGAACTGGTCACAGGCTTGTTTTCTCTCAACTCTTTCTCCTTTTCATGATGAGACACTTAAAAGTGTCTCTCCCAATCAATTCACTAACTTACATTTCTTTTCCTTCAAGCATTGTTTCAAATTTTATTTTTAATTAAGACATATCACCCATATGAAAAGCATACAGTAAATTATAAAACGAGGGGCTGGCCATATGGTTGAGCAAGGTACCTGCCTCAAAAGTCTGATGACCTGAGTTTGACACCTCGATTTCCTTAAAGGTGGAAGGAGAGAACTGATTCCAAAAAGTTATCCTTTTACTTTCACATGTGTGCTTGCATAAGCACACACACACACACACACACACACACACACACACACACACACACTCACACACACAAATGCATACACACACATACATACTCACACACACAAATGCACACACACACTCACACACACACAAATACATACACATACAAATGCACACACACACATACTCACACACACAAATGCACATACATACACACTAATTCATACACAGATATGCACATAACAATATAAAATTTAAAATTGAAGGAAAGTTATATAATAAATATAAAAATGTAACTTCTATATATTCATGATGTTGCTTGAGATGGGGACTGTAATTGGCATTTGGAAGCTCTTGAATGTAAGCCCTAATGCATGATGACCAATTGTCTTTGAGCTTTGACACAGTAGTCCTAGCCAGAAGAGAAGACCAAACAATGGGAGAAAGATAGGGCCATCTAAAACATCTAGTAATATGTCAGTCCAGTGACTTCCTTTATGCAGGTCTAAAATGGTAGAACTTAAAATAGCCTTTGAAAGATAATAAAAACCTTGCAGGTTGGACAGAAGGACTCAGAACTAGGAATGTGTAAAACATTCTCAAATTGAGCTGTAGGTCTGATGCAAGTCCAGTGAGAATGCCAATAGAACATTCCATAGATCTTGATAAGCTAAGACCTGAACGATAATTGGAAGTGCTAAGGTCAATAAGCGACAAGAAGATAAAGAGCAGTGGACTAGCTGGCCTGACCTTTATGGATCCTATGAAATATCATGGAGTTAGAATGATGGCTAACCATGTTATCTAAGGACAGATTGACAGTGGTCAGATGGAAGAGCTCACAAATAACCTAGATATGATGACTGTGGAGAAATTGGTGCTTTAAATTTCAAAAATGGTACCAGATCTCTGGGTTATCAACTGGGGAAAAAAAGAAATAAAACATCTACATAACTCTGTTCATAAAATATCAATTCTACGGGTGTTAAATTCAGCCATATGAATGACTGAACAATGAAAGTTTTAGACGACATCATAGAAGATCTTTTAGCCTTTGAGATAGGAAGGGCTTCTTGAAGTGAAGAATGTGCAAACATAAAACAAATGACATAACAATGGGGGTTGAACTGAAGTTCAGGGTTCTGCACTTCCTAGATTTGCATGTGTGAACAAGGGAACGGATGCAGACCAGAGCCTTGTGAGACTCACATGGAGTTTCTACTGTACAAAGTTGTGAAAGTCATTAATTCTGTGTTACAAAGCAATTAACTAAAACATACAGATTAATTAGAATTTAGCGAATGATCAGATAGAGACATGGATTGACATTTGGCACCAGCATTAAAAGAGCACATTTGAATTATGTAAGGTTAACCACAGCCCTGCCTCCTTTTTGAGTCTATGAAGATGTACATAAATCTAATCAATAAAACAGAAGCCAAAGTGAAGCTAGAGTATATCACAATTCTCATCTTAACACAGATGATGTACAACCTAACTAGCCCATGTTGTATATGTGTAAACTTGTCAAGCACTATACTAAAATTTGTAATCTTTGTGACATATTTGTTCAGTTCTTATCGTAGCCCAATTTACCCACGTCTATTGATAGTGGATGGTTTATCTTCTATGCATTTTAATTAATCTTTTCTTTCACATGAAATAATGGGTATGCATAAAGTTTTAAAATTAAGATTACATTTGCCAAGAATTCATAAGAAACAAATACTATAAATAGCAGTGTTTTTTATTTTGTCTTTGGGATTCTTTCCAGTGACTTTTAAAAACAACTTGAAGGTAAAGAATGTGTCAGTTAAAAAAACAAAAAACAAAAAACAAAGTTTTTGCAGTAGAAACATTTTTCCACAGAGGCTGCTGATTCTGACAATTACAAATTTCACAGAAATTGCTAAGGCCTTCTAATGCTATTCCTCTATAAGTATCAGACGATAACTGGGCGATAGATGCTGAGGTCATTCAACCTGTTGCTTTGGAACAAGTGTCTAAGGATTCACAAGTGACAGGGAATTAAGCACTGTCCCCTGGACTTCCTCTGCTATCAGAAGGACTGGAACTCCTGTTGTTCTTTGACATTTGATTCTGTTTTATATTAGCATCTACAATTCATAGTTGGTTTTCACTCCTGATTAACTTTATATATAATTTTGCACTAATATATAGAAGATAACTTGGGAGCGGAAAATCTCACAGACCTGTCATTGAACATTCCAATTCTGCTTAAAAAGCAAGATTAAGTACTGAAGCCAAAAGTATTTGAGATACAAACTGCAACAATCTGAAAAAAAATTAAAGTTATTGAATGTATTGTTTGAATGAACTTATGTAGACGAGTTAGTGTTGAGAAATGTCAACCATGCAACAGGTTGTCTTCAAATTAACATCCAGGCAAGAATAGTATATTGACTAACGCATAGATTAAAACTATGTACTTTTATGAAACTTATATGCACATTTAAAATCCACATTGATAATAACATCATTGTGTAGATGGTGGACTAGTAAGATTTTTCAGGGAAGCATTCTATATTACTGAGATTGTATAGCATTGTTAACATTTGGTGGATTTTCAATGGATTTATTATTTTTTTAAATTTCTCCTAAATAATATATCATTTTGTTTTCTGTGGTTTGATGGACTGTTCCCACTCTCTGGGTCTGTCATTGAATGTACCATCAAACAAAATCATCAGGTTATACAAATGTTTATGAATAGGCTCGTTTCCTTTTTAAAACACTTAGGAAAAGAAGGGTTTCAGAGGTCAGATTTTTATTTTTACCTTTTTACTTTTAAACTTTGCCAGAGTAGTGAAATCTACTAGGCATGGGATCCATGTCTAAATACAAATATTTCACTTCTTTTGTATCTACTATGTACCCCAAAACTAGGGGTAATTTTATACAATTTCTTTCAGAATTTGTGCATGAAACAAAGCTCATTTTCTTTGAACCATCAGTGTGATGTTATAATGGTATTATGGTTTAGATCCTGTAGAATTGTAGATTTGAGTTTTGGAAATTGAAGATGGCTCAACCCATGTTTACCCTTCAACTGTTTACTTCAAAGAAGACAGTCTTTCATTTGAAACCCAGTTTAAATCTGTTCACCTTTGGGAAATGGAGCTAAAATTGAAGCAACAGCTTTACCATTTCAGAATCTCACCAGCATCAGCCATTGCGAGCTTCACAAAGCATCCCAGTAAGACATTTTTGGTCGAGTCATGAGAGTTTAAAAAGGATAAGGGAAGAAAGTGGTGCTTTAGTTGCTTTTTTTAATGATGAAGACCTATCTTTACCGCTGGCTCCAGGGAATTCCTCAGGTCTCAGTCTCGGTGCTGGGCTCTCTGGATCCTCCTTTTGAAGAGCTGTCTTTGATGTCATTTTTTTTTCTTTTGGATATGTCATAGTCACTTGGGCTTTACACCTCTGTGTATTTATTCCTCACTGTTTTCCCCACGGAGCCAGTGATCAATGGAGACGATGATCAAAACGATATTCTAAACATTCCCAGTCTCATTCCTCCTTTAAGTTGCTTATATTAAAGGCTCATTTGGAGTATCTAATGTTCAGGCCTCTAGAGACTGCTTCCCCGATGCTGGTAACTATACAGTGATTAAAATAGAGCCTAGTGTGATGTTTTTCATGTATGTACATGATATGAAAAGATAAAATGAGAGTGTTCTACATTTCTATTGTTTCATGTCTGTAGCCTCTGAGCTTCTTTCTTCCAGCCATTCATCAAACATGCATCATGTTATTGTGGACAATGGTCCTGTACCACTGTGATATGGACTAGAGAGAGTTTTCTATCTGTGTGTATACTTGTTACCTGCCTCCCTCCACCCTGTCTCTCCTCCATTTTTCTCAACCTCTAGTAAACCCCATCTCCACTGAGATTGCCTGTCTTTTAGCTTACATGTATGACAGAGACCATGCATGATCTGTGGGTTTGTCTTCCCCGCTTCCTTCTGAGTGATTCTCTTAGGTTCCTGAGTGGGTCTTCCCATCTTGCTTCACACTTTGAGAGCTCTACACAATGGCCCCGGCCATCACCATCCCACCTAAACTCTGACAGTTTCCCTTAGCCAACTATCTATTTGCTGAATCTTCTCTGTGTTGCTTCTGGGATCATTTTATAAGCTTGGGTAAGAGGTTCAGTGGGTGCCTCCTTTCTCCTGTTCTTTTCCTATTTCACTTTGCTTGTTCATCCCTTCTGTTGTCCCACTATTCTTTTGGTGTATGTTTAACAAAAAACAGTTAAAATGTAGTTCAGTATTAAGAGTATAAGTGTAAGAGAGACAACAAGGGTGTGTTTAAGTCAGAGTTGACTATATTGCATACAATATTTTCCTCTCTCTCTCTCTCTCTCTCTCTCTCTCTCTCTCTCTCTCTCTCTCTCTCTCTCTCTCTCTCTCTTACACACACACACACACACACACACACAGACAGAGGTTCCTTCCCCACAATCACCATTGATCACCACTGGGTGGTGGGGAACATATATTATTTTGTAGCCTACATCTTCTTCCCTTAGACTTCCCATAATCACTTTCCAAAGGTACTACCAACACAAGACCCTTATCAAATAAACTCTTCTTTCAAGGGAACCAAACAAAGATATAAGGTGGTTCCTTTGTCTTTCTTTCTTCACTTTTTTTCCTTTGGAAAGACTACTTTTTGCTTGTATCACTTATTACCCCATTTTAAACTCTTTTTTAAAGTTAATTTTTGGTAATTTCCTCTCATCTGCTTTTCAGAACCACAGTCATATCCTAGTCACTAGAAGCACACATGGACTGGTTTTAGATGGTACTTGTCTCTACTCCAGTTCAGTCTGTTATGTTGGTTTATGAAAGACTCAGATGCTGCCTTGAATGGATTCCACAGGCAGATCATTTGGCTTACAGAATGACCAATACTTTGATAATGCTAAGGAAAGATGCTTTGGAATCTTCCAAACAAAATTACAAGTCAGTATTGCTGGATTCACTATCAAATAGGGAAATGAGGCTTAGAGAAATTAAATAAGAGACTCAAGACTTCATACCATTAGCCATGATGTCTGGACCTACAACCAGAGCTTTCTTAAACCAAAGTTTCATGTTGCATATTTAGCATGAACAGTTGGTGTCAGCTGATTAGATGAATAAACAATATGTCCTCTTTCATTGGAATACACAAAGCGGTAAATTCTTTCATAGAGGAGCTGAGTCTTATGCATTACTTTTCTCATTTTGAAAATGTTTCTCAAGAGAAAGCACAAAAGATACAAACAATAAATCATGTTTTAAAACAGAACAAGAAATATTAGGCATTGCCAAAAGCTCACAGAATAGGTATTGACATTGGGAACATGACAGGACCCTTGGTAATTGGAGCAGCCTATACATTCAAGGCTTTTATTCTTCATCAATACAAAAGACTAGAGTCATGCCTGCAGGCTCCCTGCTGACCAAATACTATTCTATTATATAGAGAAATGGCCCTTCAAAATTATAAACAGTACAAGGTGGGACATTTACTGTTCTGAGTGAAAAGGAATGTATTGCCTCAGTGTAATTTAAGACCCCAGTGGGCTAGATAAGACTTCAGATCTGTCTAGTACCAGAATCAAAGAGCATCACAGATGCCTTTTTTTATCTCTTAGCTGAACCTTTGGTAAGTTGCTGTCTTTGGTTAGCTGGACACAGCCATGGCGGCATCCCCCACTTCCATCAGGTATGAGAAGGCCCAGCATGATGGTTGTGGTAACCATTGATTCAATATGATCTGTTATCAGCCATTCATAGACAAGTCTGCTTAGCAAAGCACACAGAATGGTTTGTGTCCATTCTGTTAGCGATAAATAGTGTTGGATTCCTCCCCAAATGGGATATCTACCTAACAAAAATCAAGTGGTTTTTTAATTACAAGAAGGATTGTAAAAACTCATATGACCTGAGAAACCCCCACACGCAAGGGGTTGGGGAATATATATTCCTTTGTAGCTTACATTGTAGTCACAAGAATGTTCTGCATCATACCTGTTGATTTTATCAGGTAAAAATGCAACCTGGAAGATATGACTAGACAATAAGATTGTGGAGAAGCCACACTCAAGTTAGACTCAACAAATTTAAGGAAAAGCCCCCAAATAATTATAATGTCTGTCATATATCCTAACACACTAGCATGCAGGATTAAGCCCATTTTGTAGTGATATCACAGAATATGTGATACTGGGCAAAATATATAAGAATAGAGGCTTAATCATGATGCTGGTCGCAGGAGAGTCTAAACATTTTTTTCACACTGCAATGACTCTCTGGCTTTATTTAGACATGGCAGTACAAAGGAAGTCCTGACTCCAGGAAACAACCAAGAGGTTTATAGGAGGCTTGCTTTATAAAAAAAAATCACTGTCAAGAACAAACTCAGTCATTGGATATTTAACCTACCATTCAAGGATGAGACCTAGGACTCATTGTTTGCCCTTGACTCCTTCCCAGCAATCCTTACACATGAGGACAAGCTTCCAGAAACTAACAGTTATGTGGGCAATCACACTGGTACCATCACAAGGTTTGTTTAGATGTTTGCTGGATTTTAGCCACCTTTAGATATTAAAAATAATTGGTGGCAAAAGAAATGACAGATGAGAATACAGAAGCAAGAGATGTAAACCAAACAAGGCAATTCAGGATTGCCAATTGCTGATCTTGCATAGAACTATTACTCATTCTTCAGCTCTGATTTATATGCTATCTTCATAGTTTCCCAGCCATATGCCTTCTTCTCCAGCATCACATCTCCTTTTCATAACAGCAGTCCTCTACCACACATCAGCACTCTGCTTTTTGTCCTGGCTCCTCTGTTTCACTGAATCTGTTCAGGGTCTGCCATATGAACTCAACAATGCATATGGCTGTAGACATGGGATGAGGCATGGTACCCAATGCAGCTTTCACATACACTGATTTTCTTTGCCTTATGCATGCAGTGAGTGTTCTAGACACTGGGATATTCCTCCAGCCTCAAAATAGCATTCTTGAAACCCCTCTCCCGTGCTTAGTGAGAGCTCTTCCTCCTTGCAATGTTTCCAACCTTTACTTAGTTCCTTGTTACTGACCAAGTTCTCTGCTAAGTCTGTTGAGAAAACAAGGATGAACAGAGAGTAAGGTACAAGCACTCTTCTTCGTGTAGAATAAAATGCAGAGCTGTAGGAACAGATATATAAATGGGCTGATTCGTTACTTAATTAAGATACTATCAGCCTGGAAGAGATTACTAAGAGATTATTTTATGGATTCGACCTGGAATTTTGCCTACGTGCCTTCCACAAATTGATTTCCTCTTCCTCTTATGCAGGACAAAGCCAAGCACAAGTTCTTCTGCATTCATCTGCCCCCTCTGGTCTCACTGAAGTCACCTGCCCTATCCCTCTCTTTTCCTAAATGCTCATTCTAGCAGCGAGGGTCCATGACTCCAATTACACCACCCCAGTCCCAATTCCCATGCTTCTAATCTCTCCTTCTCACTGGTATAGTCCCTTTCAACTTCCAAGTCTAGGCTCAGTCATCCTCTCGTCTGTCTAGCATGAACTTCCTCTGTCTTCCTACAGCACCGTGTAAAACATTTGGCCATGAACTCTATCAACACTGGTTTATGTGTGCATTTCTCCAATAGATCACACGATCTTTGGAGTAGTGCCTGGGGGAACATTCATGTTTATATCCTGGAATCTGGCCTGTGGTCTGGCACTTGTAGCGAGTCAATCAATCACCTGAGGGTGGATTTGCTAATGACAACCTTTATCTGGTTCTATGATTTCAGTCCAGCTTCAGATTTCTCCAAGACTTTGGTGATGACCCAGAGCTTGCACCTCACTTTTCAGGGTTGGGGGTGGAGTGGGAAACTAAGTTCTGTGGAAGAGAAACAGAGGAAGGGTAGTTTATTTAATTCAGTAAAGTAGCGAAGGACCTATATTTTAATGTATTCATTTGTTTGTTGAAAGCCTGAGGCCAGTATTTTCAACCGCCAGGTTGAGGAACCTCCTTGGGACTCTGAACTAAGAATGGTGGCAGCTTGCTTGGAAGGCAATACAGGAATTTGGCATTAATTAATGACATCTTCTCTCCACCAGGGAAAGTAACAGCATTTGGAGCCAGACAGATGGGAATTTAATTTTTATCTTCTCCACCTGTGTAGCTTTGCAAAAGTTACTTAGCTGTGCTCAGCCTCAGGGTTAGGTTCATCTATAGACAAGGGATGATGAACTTTTTCAAGAAGTCTCTTTTGAGAACTGCAAGACAATAGAGAGAGTACTATGTATAGTGCTTATAGGGCCCTGTGTTTAGAATTTAGGGTGAAGCCTGGTTATGGGTCTTCTCTCTATGGCATTAGTCTGTTGCTGTGCTAGATATTCATGTCCCTGCTGTATCCCCACCAAAGCCACTCAAGTCATCTGTGTGGAATCAGAGTGTGTGCAGCCCAATCCCCTTCTTTATTACATGTGATTACTTCTCTGAAACAAAGCCCTCAGCAGTGTAACCTTACCCCACTTTGTAACTTATACCAATTGCTCTTGAAGGTTGACAGAACCACAGCATAGCTTAAGCCCTAGCCTGCAATTGACTCATCTCTGGGATGATTTCAGTCAGTGGCAAAGATCAATCAGTGGTAAAGTTCTAGAATTTTCTACCTGACAATGTCTTTTCTTGGGTAACCTTCATTAACACCATTATCAACTTTCTTCTGCCAGGTTTCTTGGAATGATTCCTGATGTCTCTCCCAGCTTCTCTCTGAGCTTTTATATTTCCTCCCAGTGACATGGAGCTGACTCTTGCTTGCTCACTCCTATCCACTAAGCCACAAGTCAGCTACCATGTTGACAGTCATCAGGCCTTTGCCTGTTTTGTACTGATGGATTCCCAGTGGTTCCTTTCATTTCCACTGTACTGTGTATTTGTTCCATTTATGATTGCGAGGGTTGATAGTGTTTCTTCCCTCGAAGTCCTCAATATAAAGGTGCTTGTAACTTTTTAGAATGAAAGAAGGGAAACCATATTTATGCAGAATGGCCCATTCTTGCCATGCAAATTCCAGATGAGCTTTTAGAGTTGAGTGATCCAGAAACAATGAATAAACAGTAGAGCATGGTTAGGAATAAACCTGTGAGTACATCTGATGGCTGGTGATGTGGGCCAGAGAGAACTCTGGCTTAGGGAAAGACAATTAAAAGTAACAGCTCCAATATCTCCTACACAAGCAGCTTATTTATTCCCTCAAACTCCAATCTCTTCCTCTATAAAACAACAAAAGGCTTTCTCATAGGGGAACTGTGAGAATAAATGAAACAGAAGGCAAATAAGGAATTAGTTATTAGCACATGCTCCAAATGGGTTGAAACACCATACGTTAATATAGACAATATGTGAATCAAAAAAGAAAATTAAATAGTTTAAAGAAATATAATCCAAAATGGAATCTAAAAAGCCTACCCAGTAAATTATCTTTTCCATATGATAATTAAGGACCCCTGACAATTTATAAGCCCTACTGGGTAAACTCTATGGAGTTCGAACATCAAGAAATGTGTGTAGGATTGAGGTCTACTCATAGATATGAGAGGGACCTTGCCGTAACAGAGAGCTCAGAGAATATAGATCCATTTCAGTCATTGAGATGCTGTCTTCTCCTACAGCCATGCAGGGTTTTAGCCTTCTGTATGCTACTTAGATGTTTCTGATCTTGATGCTCAGAGGTGGGAGGGTCTTATTCTGTCCTGGTTCCAACCAAACCACATCTCCAATGAGAAAAAAGAGAACATAAGAACTGACTTAATCACATTGAGTTTAGCACATGATAAAATTATAATTATTTTCTTGAATTCCTTGGACCTTGGTTGCCTCTCATGAAATGGACATAGTAATACCTGCCTGACATTATTTAGTTTTTTGAGGCCAACAGATTAACCAGAGAGCCAAGTATGTGGATTCTGTTATGATTCTGGGAATTTCTGACATTCTCGGTTTTCATGAAGTAGAGGAAGGACCTTTCGTGGCTGTGTCCCATATATCTGTTAAAAACAAGTGCTCTCAAAGCATGAGAATCAACATAATCATGTAAATATCAATCTTCTCACTGATACTTTCTTTCACAGAGCACTACCCAAATAGCAAATCATTGAAGATACCCTTGTGAGTTCCAGAAGCAGGGCCAAGACATTTCAGTAGAAAAAAAAATGTAACCCACTGCATAAATATTCAGAGGGGTTCTGATTTTCACTCTGAGTGTGCTGCTATGTGAAGGGAAGAGGTGGCTGTAGTTCTTTGTTTCTACCTCAGGCTCCTCCTTCACTTTCACAGTTCTTAGAGCCCAAACCTTCAGATTTATCTGGGGTGGGACTCAGTTTTCGTAGAAAAAAAAAAGATCAGAGACACTGATCTGTAAAACTCCCTTTTAGGCATAAGATTTTACCTGCTCACACCCAGTTAAAAATGATTCTGAGTATTAATTACAATCTATTAACTATCTGTGACAACTGAGCCTTTGACATAGTGGCACAGTCCACTCTTACACATCTTATATTACAGAGACTGAAACTAACTTGTACGGAACTTGATCTATGCCAATCCACATACTGGGTGTGGAGCCGTAGGCATCATCAGCCCTGTAGCCCAGTTCCCTAATCTCCATAAGTCTGTATAAAAATCATCATACTTGGCCTCTGTAAACTCCTGGCCCAGGATAAATGCATAATTAACTTTCATCTCCTTCATTTGCTTCTGGGTACAGGCTGTTCCTTCCCGAGGCACACTCAACTGCCTGTCCCCTCCTGGGTACCCTCCAAGGAATGTGTCATGTATCTCCCCTCAAGCATATACAGAATAAATATCCTGACTTAAAACTCTTCATTCTCACTGGACAAGGGTGCCCAGGGGGGCCTTATAGAACCCTTAGGGAGCCCTGCAGTTATAGTAATGCTTAAGTAGTATTTCCAGTCTTCAAGAGAAGCTAATATCAGAAAAGAGACAAGAGCTAGGCACTGACAGAGAGCTGGAAGGGATCTCATAAGAACCAGCAGAAGGCATGAGAACAAATCTAGGCAGAGTCCAGAGCCAATCAACAAACTGAGGGTGTGAATTGGCCTGACTATATCTCTCAGGGTACTCTAAACAAAACCTACAGACTGCATGCATACACTAGGAAAGGGGATTTCTGCCTTGGCTTATATGACAGGGTTTGGCTTCTAGAAGAGGCTGAGATGTTGCTTCGGTAGTGCCATCACGGTGAAGCTGGAGTCTGAGGGGTCAGAAGATGATGTGTGTAACTAGACAGTAACTTATGCATGCTGTTTCCCAACATCTTTTCAGTCTGGATCCCCAGACTGTAAAGGGTGACACTCCCATTCGGGCACTGTTCCACACATCAGTCCTCTCTGAAAATGTCTCCATCGATAAAGAAGGTGAGTTCCACCATCCTGGACATCCTACACTTTAGTCAGTCATCATACTGAACAACCCTGGTAGGAAGAACACATCTGTAAACTTATTTGTCAGTTGCCTAGGGCCCTTGCCGAGGCCTACTCCATCTGCAGCGGCAGTAGAGCTGATGGCAGCTCATCTGTGCAGTTCCTGGGAGATTCTACTTTTTCCTCCTCTCAAATCCATACTTCAACTCCCAGAGCCCTTCTTTCTCAACTGCCTGAGTGATGGGTACTTCCTGAGCCCTTCTTTCTCAACTGCCTGAGTGATTGGTACGTCCTGCCTGAAGTGATCAGCTAAAACCTCTATCAAGTCTGTGATTCAACAAACCCAAACAAGAGCTGTAAACACTGTAAACACTATCAACGGTTCAAATTCTGGCCAACATGGAAAGTATATAAGGTATGTAGGCCATGAAATCACATAGCACAGGTACAGCCTACAGGACCCCAATTCTCCCTTGCTTTGCATATTTTTGCACCCCTCTGATTCAGAAACCTGATGTCTAAAATAAGGATGTAATAACCTATACGTTGTTATACTACTATGAAAACTTAGCAAGTTAGTATGATATGCATTAGCCAGTTAGTTGAGGGCAAGCTTGTATGTGCTATGTAATTTTGTCATCTGATTTAGTTGCATACACCTCCTTTCTCTGTGCAGTTCTTCAGAGACAGGCACAAAGGTGGACCCTATTAAAGTGAGAGAACATGCACACTGGGGCAATGCCTGTAGGACAAGACCATGAAGGTAGGGGAAAGGATGGAGCCTGGCTTGCAGAGATACTCAGCATGGATCCCTGGCACATATCCAAGCTTAGCTTCATTTGCTTCTAAGTTCTTACTGAGAAAGTGGTTAAGATTGCTACACTAATTCTTGTCAATATCTCATGACTAGGAGGAAAGGCTGTAAACCTGGGCTGATGAACATAAGATCCCCCAACATTTAATGCTAACCATAGGGCTGGAAAGATGGTTAAGTGGGTAAGAGTACTTCTTGCCAAGCCTGAGGACCTAAGCCTGATCTCCAGAACTCATGTAGTGATAGAGGAGAAAAGACTCTCAGAGTTTTCCTCTGACCTACACACACACACACACACACACACACACACACACACACACACACACACACACAGTGAATAACTAGACATAAAACAAATAGTTTTAATGGCAAACTAATCTTATTCCTGCAACACAGATGTATCTTTCAGGCTTTTGGGGTTTCTTGGCTTTTAAGGCCAAGAAACATCAGGACATACTTATTCTATGCTTTATGGCGTTTCTTCATACCCTGTTGGGAGGTTATGAATAGGTTCATTGCTGAGTTAGCTTTTGACACACAGTCTGTAAAGCAAAGCATCAATCACCATGATTGAATTTCTAGCAAGTGGAAACTGGTTGGTGTCATATCACTGGGTCCTAGGTCAGCATTGAATATGTTTACTGTAATAGTCTAAGATTCTAAGCCGATCTTCTTGCATTGTACTCTACCTTGGATGACATCCCCAAGACTGAGAAGTAATCCCACCTTTATCCCTTTATCCCTGTACTGGATTGTCAGTCTACTGGTGGCAGATGCAGACAGATGGATAGTTAACTGGGAGGCAAATCTCACAAAATCATATATATGAGGAAAAGTGTGGCCTTTGTGATTAAAACCACCTTTTTTTGATTAAAAACAAATAAAGGGACGTAGTCACCTTTGGCCCAGGAGCTAACCACCTTCTGTGCTGGGCAGACATGGGACATGGGTAGGGCAAGTATTAGAGCTGCAGTCAGAAATTGCATAATGAAATGGAGTGGGTGGGCAGGCACTCTATTGGAGAATAAATCTGGTTCCCTGTCTGGGTCACCAGTGTGTGGGTCCTGATATCTGGAAGAGATGTGATTAATTGAATGTATGGATGAATAAGTAGGATAAAACCCTCTATTCCCCGCGACAGTCACAGGTTTTGCCATCCAAACTGCTACCCTTTCCTCACTGAATTGTATGTCACAATTATTTCTCCTTCAGCTCATCTCAAAGAAGAAATCCCAGGCTAGACAATTAGCCAAGCCCCTAGCCGTGTAACAATCTTGACCTCTTTGGCATATTAAGATTGTAGCTCATCATTTTCATTTAAAATATGCATCCTTTCTTCAAACACTCCAGCCCCACTATAGGTTTTATTACAGGCCAAAATACAACATGTTTTTTAGCTCATTGTAGTATCTTAAATGCCTGGCCATGAATGTGGTTAGAACATAGACAAACTGAAAAGTATTTGGCAAATGAATGAACATATGGAAAAACTCTGTTTACAGTGAACCTGTTTGCTGTACTCTCATGAAAATGATTGCAAAGCTAGTAGCTGGCTTTTATAGATTGTCAAGGCTGGCAAAAAAAAAATCTGGAGATAGAAATGGCTCTAAAAATGCACAAGAGCTCTCTGGCCATTGTTGCAGAGGACATCCAATTCATCAGACAATTATACTTCTGTGTTCTTTTTCCGCAAACAGACTTCAGAAGAGAGATGCATTTTGATATTTCTTCCCCTAGAGCTGATTAGTGAATGCTTACTTTAAAAACGAAAAATAATTGAAATGGAGGCAGTACACTCTATCTAAAGTACTTGTTTGCTATGGTATTCTTGCTTAATTGCTGTTTTGAGAATAGTGGCCTCGTGTAATAAATGGAATGAGGCATACTTGCCACTGTGTTAGGGGTGCTGATGCAGGTCTACCAGAAAGCGATGGAGTGAGACTCAAGCTCACCATGCTTCCTTGCTGTTGTTTTTCAGTAGGACACGAGCTGAGCTGTCCACTCCTGGCATACCCATGGTCTTGGGAAGTCTCAGTGGTGTTAAGTATAAATTCCAGGTATTTATTTCAGTGTTGTGTGATGTATAGAAGGAGAAGGGGTCAAACACTTAAGTATCAAGAAATATACACACCACGGTGATCTTCTCTATGGGATGATATATTAGCCAGTATTCTCTAGAAGAACAGAACAAAACTAATAAGTATGTATGAAAAGGGGATTTATTAGGTTGGCTTAAAGCAGCATATGGACTGGAGCACCAAATAAGACTTGACATCATGCTGGATGTCTCAGCAATCATAACATGGTGCTGCAGACCTGGAGGATTCCTGCAGAGCCACCGGTCTTCAGTCCATTTTGGAAGCCTGAAGAAACTGGGTTATGATATAATCAGAGGACTGGCACAGTAAAGACTATAGCAGCAGAAGCGGGGGGAGAGCAGATGAACTCGTCAGTGAGAGACAAAGACAAGGAGGAAAAACCTAAAGTCCCCTTTTATCTAGCTGTCACCAGCAGATGTCACTCAAATTTAGAGTGAGTCTTCTGACTTCAAATAATCAGATCAAGAAAACCCCCAACAAGCATGCCCTTTGTTATGTGCAATGCATCGCTTAGTTGATACTACAGATCCAACCAAGTTGACAGTCAAGATTAGTCATCAGATATGTGGCAGGTGTCTTGGTGCCTCTGCTTGGTATTGCATGAAAATTGTCCTTCCCAAGAATATAGTTGTGTCCTTTTTAAATCATATGCTACCTTGAGAGATTTGCATTAATATGCTGTTTATTGATATCTACCACTGTTTTGAATTGATATCTTAGTTGGAACACATCCTTTAGTTCTTTTGAAAAACAATGATGTGACAATAAATTCAGTCAAAATCATTCATTCATTTCATGCTTCATTTGCTTATCCAAGTGTTTAGTCATTCAGTCAACAAGACTTCTTTTACGATGCATGGCATGTGAGGAATGGGATCTACCCACTGAGAACTGAGAATCCTACATGGTAGAGTGGCCTCAAATTTCAATGTGTCCCTCATCCCAAATTGAACACCCTTGCCCAGCTTTTTCTCATGAATTGACATGCAATGAGATCACTATGAGCATGGCCACTGCTGTGGTAAATCTTCTTTTATGCAAGCCTTACATTAAAGATGAAGAGGTGGGTGAACTATGGGGTCTGAACTCAGGCAGAAGAGACATGCACACTGCAACTCCTTGTGGCATGTTCTAGGAAGAACCTAAATGCAGGTGTGCACCCAAGTACACAAAAAGGACATGCTCTTGAGTGGGAATAAAAAATAAGCTGCCTAGGTAAGCCGAGCCTAGGGAGACAAGTGCTAGTGAGCCTGGTGAAGGAGAGGAAGAGGAGGACTCAAAAGCAGGGATTTCACAATGTTTCAGACAAGATTTCTTGAGCTTTAAAAATGGTGGGAATTTTTGGTAGTGACTAGGGAGGGTAATAACACAACAGAAAGTTGAAGGGTAAAGACTGTGGTGAAAGAGTACAAATGGAGATGGGGCAGTAAGGCAGGGGGAATGGAAAAAAGAGTGGACTAGAAGACCACAGGAATAACTAAGATTAAGTTAGTATGAACATGTGTTCTATGTTTTACTATGCATTCTAAATCAAAACCAAAGAAACTATGGAGAGATTAGCATAATTTTCATTAGTTGAACAAAGCCAGGGCAAAGGGACACACAGGGATGTCATTCTCCCTTCATTTCCCTTTTGGATTCCTGCCTTAGCTTCCACATGGTGAGGAGCCTTTGTGCCCATGGGCACACATTTAGGAAGGGCATCTTAGCATACATTCCATGCCTGTTTTCTCAGCTAGTGCTAGCTTTAATGAAGTTCCCAGGATCCATCTGCTGAGCTTGACTCCTTGGCTTTTCTGTGAGTTCTGCACCTTTTGTTGGAGGTGGTGGAGAGTCTTCTGTACACACGAAGCATGCGGGGGGTGGGGGGGCCAATTATGCTGATGCTGCAAGATGGGAAGGCAGATAGGCAGTGGCTGTTTGTCAAGCTGACAGCTGGAAATGAAAAGGCAAGGAGGCCAAATGTTCATGGGGACAGGAGCATTTTGATGGGGAAGTTGAACTGAATTTAGCTAATGAGGATAAGAGGTGACATTAGGATTGCAGTGTTTTTAAGTATTGTCCTGCAGAACCAGATAAAACCTCAAAAGTTGACTTAAAAGATATCAAGGAAAGAGATAAAGTCTCTAGGAAGCTTCCCGTGCATTCTATCTGCACATAACATCACTTTATCAGCACCAACTCACTTGTGAGTCAAACTCTGGGACTCAGAAACAAAAAAGATGCCTTTTTCAGACAGCTTAATACCATAGGACCCAATTAACTGGGGACAGACTGAAAGGGGAGATAAAATCGTGTATAATGAGATCATCAGGGGTATGCAAATGACATCTCATAGTCTGCTGATATTGTGATGGAAAAAATATTTATTCCAATCATTATATTTTCATGTGGAGCATCAAAGGGCTGCCCTGGCCCAGATCTCGTGTAAAGTCACCCTCTAGCTATATACACTGCCGGCACAGTTAGATTCCAGTATCGAAGGTGTTATACCCAGGAAGGCCTGGGGTAGATGCATCACACAGGAGCCTGAAGGTGCACCCAGACTCTTGAATGCATGGACCAGGATTCTCAGCAAAGTGTTATTGCAAATTTTATTTAGCATCGTGCGCAGAAAGAAATTACTGAACACAAGAGAAAACCAATGATCTCACATATCTTTAATTTTCACATTCTTGCCAGAAACAGACTATTATCTGCCTTTTAAATACAAGGAACCCAAGTCAGACAAGGATGAAATGGTTGGGTCACTCCTGGCTGCACAGTGGAGAGTAGAGTCTGAGGACATTATCTGAAATTGTGAAGCAACTTTTATGCTTCTGTGCTATGCTGTATGAGTGGGTGCCCCATGGAAAAGCAAGTGTGTCCTAGGTATGACCTTAGGGTAGGTACATTCCTTCTTCTGGAGTCCTATAGTATCTATACAGTTCATGGATCCTTAAACTCTAGAAGTTTTATTATTATTATTATTATTATTATTATTATTATTATTATTATTATTATTATTCTCATGCTTATTTGTGTCTTATATAGAAGTGCTGTGTGTTCCTTCTGGAAGCCTTGGTCAGCCACATGCATCTAGGTTGTGAAGTGACACGCAGCAGTCAAAGCCTCTAGGAACATTCTGGTTTATTTCCATGTTTTTCTGTGAGATCACCCCACTCAGTGCATGCCTGAAACCAAACTCTATTCATTCTCCTTGCCTTTAGTATTGCCAGCTTCAGAAGAACTACTTGATGATCCCAAATGCTTTCTGTAACATTGCCTTACATTCCCCCAAGCCCCAATGACCAAGGTAGGCTTTTGTGTTTTCCCAGTTTTGATCACCCCATATCAGTTTTTCAGATGCATGTTGACTCTATCCCAATACCCTGACCTGTTCTCTGTCTTAGGTTAGAAGCTTTTAGGTTCTTGGGGCAATCTGTGATTTTAAATGAAATGTCCTTATTGTGTGTGAATAGCATTGGAAATGGATAAAGAATAGAGGAAAAGAAGGAAGATTGTTTGGGTAGTCTTTCTGGAAGTTGTGAAACTAAGGGGTCGGTGCAGACATCTGCTGTGCTTCTGGTGACAATCTTGTGCCACTCCAACTCATGGTCGAAAGTGAAATGTGGTATGTGTATGTAGACATGGCACAAAAGTCAGCCTTATTTATCACAAGCTAGTTGCCAATTTAGAGTTAACTAATCCAGTCATATAAGAACTTTATTAATATCCAAAGGAAGAGAGTGCCCCATGACCTAATCCCCTCTTGATAGCACTAAGTATAAATGGTACCATAGTGATAATCAAACTTCAGCTTATAGGAAACAGGCAATATTCAACACATATCTTATTCTACTAAAGTCCATCTTTCCCAGGATACATAAGTCAAATAAGTTGTAATTCAAGGAGCCTGACTTCGATTTCTGTTTAACAGTAGATGTCTCCATTGCCACATCCCCATTCATCCATAGAACCCTTGAAAGGGAACATTTCCTCTAACTGTACAGTGACAGTTCAGTGACAAATTCACTATATATTTATACTGTTTAAGATGCTTTGATTCAGCTGTGCATTCTGAGATGATTGTCATCATCAAACTAGCTAAAGATATCCATTTCCTTAAATATTCATTGTGTGTGTGTGTTTGTGTGTGTGTGTGTGTGTGTGTGTGTGTGTGTGTGTTGGAGTGCACACATACATGCATATATGCATACATACATAAGGACTTGCAAAGTGCAAGACTCAGCAAATTATATGCATGAGATACAGTATTACTATCTTCAATTGCCATGTTGAATAGTAAAGTCTCTATGATTTGTCCATCCTATAACTGAAACTTTAGACTGTTTAACCAACAACTCCCCATAGTTTTCCTTTTAGCTCTGGATAACCCCATAGTACTATCTGCATCCTGTTGTGTTGTCCTGTACTGAACAAAGCCAGCATACATGTCTGCACTTGTTCATGAGACACTGGGCTAGGCCTGGCCCACAACCTTTTTAGAAATCTATGTTTAAGTTAGTATATGACATAACTGGATTTCATTTGGCATTTCCATACATATATGCCACTATAGTCTGTTCTTATTCACCTTCCTCCCACATGACTCTGTCCTGTCTTCCCTCTGCTTTCACAATGTTTGCTCCTCATTACTGTTTCTGTAATTCATCCCTCCTCACTTTTAAGTTCTTATCTTCCCCTCTCCTAGACCCTTATCATGTGCTACATACATATACCCATAAATCTAGATTCTACATAACAAAACAAAGTTTGTCTTGGTGAGTCTGGTTTGTTTTCCTTAATATAATGATTAATATTTCTACTTATTTTCTGAAAAACTCATGAATTCATCCTTTACATCTGAGTAGAATTCATATCTCTCTCTCTCTCTCTCTCTCTCTCTCTCTCTATATATATATATATATATATATATATATATATATATATATATATATATAACTTTACTGTGCTGTTTTATATATATATATGTACATATATGTATATATATACACACACAAATACATATATATAGACTTTACTCTGCTGTATATATATATACTCATACATATATATACATACACACATACATATATACACACATACACATACATATATATACACACATTTATATGTATGTGTATATATCACAGTTTTAAGTTTAATATTTATTTATTTATATCTTGGGGGTAAGTATCCATGTGTGAGGCCAGAGTACAACTTGTGGGAATCTTCTCTCTCCTGTCCATGTAGTCCCTGAGGATTACACTCAGGTCACCAGGCTTTGTAACAAGCACCTTTACCCCAAGAATCATCTCCCTGGCCTCATATTTTTCATTCATTCATCTGTTGATGGACATCCAGGCTAGTTATGTTTCTTGGCTATTGTGAATAGTGCATTACTTAACAAGAATGATCTGAATAGCATGTACTCATTGCTCTGTTTCTTGACTGTGTTTACAATGTGCTCTGTTTCTTCAAGCTCCTGATGCTGTCCACTATGTGATAGTCCACTATGATGGACTGTCACCTGAATTTTGGGCTGGAATCAGCCCTTCCTCTCCTGAGTTGAACCTGTATGAGTATTTATCACAGTGACGGGACAAGAACCTAAGACAGAAAAATAGGACCCAAACCCAGTTGGACAAACATTGAGTTCTGCAGCTCCTCTTTGGCATCAAAGACCTCGATGGTATTTCCTTGGCTCCAAAAGCTTTGGGATGCCCTGCTCCTCTGTTTCATCAGTCTATACCACGTCTGTCCTCTCTCTTGTGCCAGCTACACTCCAAACTGAAACTTTCTCAGCCAATGTCCCATAGTCATGGCATCTCTAAAATCCTGGGGTTCCATTTTGATTTAGTTTTCAGTCTCACATCTTTGCCCATGACCTATTTGTGGGGAATTTCATTCCATCACAGACTGTCAAACATCAACTACTTGGTAGAACCTTGGTGGAAATCCCCCATGATCTCACAATTCTCCTATGTTGCAAGCTTATAAGATCATGAAGTCTAACTTCCTTCTACCAGAGCTGGAGGCCTCCTTGTGCCTTTGCAGCTAAAACTGGGAGATCACCTTCCTAGGCAGTGGCTTTATCAGCAGAGGAGCTGTATTCTTCATTGAGGCCCTCCACTTTTCAATTGACTTGACAGTTTTTCAAGTGGAGCTGGTGGTGGGTAAGGTCTTATCTCCAGCACACCTTTACCCTTGCCCCACAGTGCAGAGGAAAGTTTGCCTTTAAGAAACTCATGCTCTTGAACAGTTATAGCTAGTCTCTCTGCAACAGTTTCTACTCTGCAGCAGTTTCTACTTGGACATGTTCCTTCCCTTGCCAAGCTCCCCAGTTGTCTACCTCATTGGAGATCTCAGTAAGAGGCTTGAGCAAGAACTGTACCCAGCCTAGACATTACACTATCTTTAAACATGCTTCACCCAAAATCATACTTCTTTACTTTTGAATTCAGCCCTCCGAATATTGGAAGTGTATGGGCTGAGCATAGTCAGACTATCATAATACAGTCATTCAAAGCCTCTTGACCACTACCCAGTACCACCTCATTCTCCACTGAGAAGTCCATAAGCTGGCCTCTACTGTCTGCATTTCTAGTAGCATTTCTCTCTTTGTGGGTCCATTAATTTCTGCTTTTATCACTCTAAAGATCCTCGAGACTTCAGCTCCCAACTCTTTTAAATTCTTCCTACAAACCAATCCTAAGGACCTATAATCTTCCTAGTCACCTAGTCACAGCAATCAGTACTTTCTGAATTAGTTACTTTCTCATGGCTATGGTGAATACCCAGCAAGAAGCAATTTAAGGAAAGAAGGGTTTATTTCAGCTCACAGTGTGAGGACATCAAGTCTGGTATAGCAGGATCGAAACATGTGTCCATAGTCAGGAAGCAGAGGAAGGTGGATTCTGGTACCTAACAGAGTTCCCCATTTTCTCTTTTTTATTCGACCTGGGAACCCAGTTCATCAGACAGAACTACACATGTTCATGCCCTCCTGGGCACACACCAGTCTTTCTGGTAACTTCCTCAAAGACTGATAATGCTTCTCAAATTCTGTTAAGTTTGCATGAATATTTAACCATGAATGTTGATCTGATCACTAAGCTGATAGCATTAGAAGCTACAATTCAGAGCTTCACAAGGAATCTTCAAGCAGCTGCCTTTTCCTTCCATCATGGAAGCACACAATAACAAGATGCCATCTGTGTACTGGTTGGGAAGGGCCTTCTTTCTTTCTTTCTTTTAATCTTGGGGGGTGAGTATGTATGTGTGTAGATCAGGGGAAACCTTGTGGGAGTCCATTCCCTCCTTCCACCATGTGAGCTCCGGTTGTTCACCAAACAAGTCTGACAGTGCATTGAATTTAGGCTTCCCTGCCTCCGTAGCCATGAGAAATGTGTTTGTGTTGATTAGAAGATGCCTAGTCAGTGGTAATTTGTTTTTGTTGCCCAAACAGCCAAAGACAAATCTAATTACAGTTTCTAGCATCCTCTCTTATCCAAAATCAAACTTCCTTTTTATTTTATTGTTTAGAAAAACTCCAAACCTCCAATCTTCTGAACCTTCATATTTACTTTCATTTATAGCTTGCTGAGAGTTTTTCCATTTCTCAGGAAAAAAAAAACCTTCAAAGTTTTCTACTTCTTTTTTCTGGATGCTGGGGAGATAAAACCACTGAATACATGACAATATTTGGAAGTCTGATCTTCTTGCCCATTATAAAAGCTACTTTGTGTATTTAGGATTAGCATCTGCTAACTCACCCAACTTGCTTCTACCAGGTCCAGAAGGAATAAGCTTTGTGCCGAAGGAGTGGCTACAGAGTCACCTACAACCACAGCATTTGTCACTGTCTACACCTATTCTGAAATATCAACAGGAAAGTCAATTTCTTATCACATACAGTTTTATTTCCTTACTCATGTTTGTTTTTTTCTTAACAAGGTGAGGGAGTGTTTGCAAGGGGGAAATATTGCATCTTAGCTGGTAACGGTTTCTAGCACTAGTTGTTACTAATTTCAATGTGTGAAATACTTCAGATGCTCAGAGGTGCAGATACAAGATAGATGACAACTTGTGATGAAGACAAGACACCTCGAGTGATCTGACAGTCTCATTTGGACATATCATTCTGTGCTGCATCCTGCATCTGGATTAGTTTTGGTAGGTGCTTCTTCTACTTCTTCTTCTTCTTCTTCTTCTTCTTCTTCTTCTTCTTCTTCTTCTTCTTCTTCTTCTTCTTCTTCCTCTTCTTCCTCCTCCTCTTGTTCCTCCTCCTCCTCCTCCTCCTCCTCCTCCTCCTCCTCCTCCTCCTCCTCCTCCTCCTCCTCCTCCTCCTCCTCCTCCTCCTTCTTCTTCTTCTTCTTCTTCTTCTTCTTCTTCTTCTTCTTCTTCATCTTGTTTGGTAGATTTTTAATATTTCTTTAGGACACACATATATTTGTTGAATTTTACTGGCTCTTAGATGACAGAAAAGATTACACTGTTGCACTTTGGCATTTAAAATCAAGGTACATCTTAAGCAACAGAATGCAGGAGAAGGACCTACTTGGGGCCATAGGATCAAAGACGAAGGAGCACGCACTGTTAATCTCTGCCTTCCTGAGCTATGATATAATCATCTGCATTGATTTGATGCTTCCATGTAAGTTATAACTCATGGAGAAGTCTAGAGGTAGAACTGTCTAAAGAAGAACTATCTTTTATTATTAATTCCTGAGATATCATAACATTTATAACATTTAGTTTGATCTTTTTCATCCCCACCCCTAACTTCTCTCAGAAATAGACATGAAGCTTGACCTTGACATAATGGTGCCAGATCAAGAATCTCCTTAAGACTGGGGGACACTGTGTAAATTGAGAAACTTCATCACTTGGCAAATAATAAGCACAGAGTTCAGGACTCAGCAGGCTGTAGGATAAACAGAGGCAGAGAAGAATGTATTCTCTCTGAATTAGAGATGGTTTTTGAACCAATTTCTACATCAGCATACCATTAGTATTTACTTGAAAGAATTTAATTATGAGAATTATAGAGGTAGTGATTTTGACCTCTTATGAATATTTTTGTTATTAAAATTACTTCATTTGAGGTTAGATCTGGGATAGAAATCTATTGGCTGCCTCCAGGGATCTGTGGTTTCTATTTTAGAACCCTGAGGGATGATTTAGAAGCAAGGAAAACAAGAATATTTGGGCAAGGAGAACAAGACAATCATGCTTATTAGCTCTTTTAAACTAAAATATCAAAACTTTATTAGAAAATCAGTTCACATTATTTAACTTCTGATTTTTCCTCAGGCAAGGCTCTATACAAGTTAAAATAAAGGTTAAATAGTATAGTCTTGAATACAAACACAAATAATTTTATTATCACCTAATGAACTGTTTCCAGGATTGTCAACTAAATATCCATTTCTGGGTGTTACTACAGAAGTGCCATTACATTTTATCTACTTCTTGCCTATGAAGTTCCTCCATGCTAAATCACACTGAAGGTTATTTAGAAAATACACACACACACACACACACACACACACACACACACACAAATGCATTCATGCATCCACATACATAGTAAGAGACACAGACAGAGTCCTCTTTCCATATTATGTTTTTTAACTAAATTTTTGAAAGTTCTATACATTTTACAATATATCTTGGTCATATCTCTTCCCTTAGCTCCCACTTCAAAATCTCTCCCCTTTCTTTCTGTTTCATGCCCTTTTATTGTTATTTGTTTTATAATCCACTAAGGTCAGTCATTGCTGCCTTTGTCTATATTTACATAGTTACCCACCAGGGCATGAGCAGCCTATCACTGTCTACCTCCACTCAGAGTCAAGTGACTTTTCCTTCCTCAGCAGCACTCCACTTCCCATAGCTCCTTAGTTAGGGGTAGGATATTGGGAGGCCTTCTCTCTATGCTGGAACTTTTAGTGCTTTTGGTTATAGAGCTCCTGCATTAATAATCCAAGTGATGTGAGTTCAAGTGTCTCACGGCCATGCTACATCCAGAGGCTAGCCTTTCACAGAATGTTTTCCAAGAGCTTTGCATTCTTTCCAATCCTTCTTCTGTGATGGTCCCTGAGCCCCTAGGGTACAGAGTGATGTGTATTTTTATTCTCAGCCTTTCGTACAGTGTCTCTGCATGAACCGCACTCTTTGAATCTTTTGCCTGCTCTTGGGAACCCCCCCCATTAGATTGGCTTGTCCAGCTTCCATGTGAGGGATTTTGCCTTGTCTTATTGTAACTTGTTTTGTTGTGTTTGACTGTTATCTCCTGGAGGCCTGCTCCTTTCTGAAAGGAAATGGAGAGAGTGGATTTGGGTGAGAGGGAATGTGGCACTCCTCTGGGAGGAGTGGAGGGAGGGGAACCTGTGGAATGGATGCATTATACGAAAGAAGAATCTATTTTCAATTAAAAAAAAGAAAACAGAAGGAAAAGAGTCTAAGACAAAGCACAAGAATCAGAGATGTACTTGTTCACACACTCAAAAATCCCATAAAAACACTAAACTGGAAGCTCTAACTGTTTGCAGAGAACCTGGTGCAGGTCCACGCAGGTCCTGCACATGCTACTTCAGTCTCTCAGTCTCTGGGAATTCATAAGAGCTTTGCTCAGTTGATTAGCAGGGCCTAGTTTTCTTGATGCTCTCCATTCCCTCTGGTTCATACACTCTGTCTTCTATCCCGTGGGCTTCCCTAAGCTCTGAGGGAAGAAATTTAATGGGGATTTCCCATTTAGGGCTGAGTGTTCTAAAGTCTCTCAGTCTTTGCATATTGTCTGGTTTGTGTTTCTCTGTATTTGTTTCCATCTGCTGCAGGAGAAAACATCTCTGATGATAGCTAAACAAGGCACTGATATGATTGTAGCAGAATATCAATAGGAATCTTTTATCACTACAAGTTTTCTTTTTCGTTTATTTAGACCAGTATTACTTGATTTTATGCTAGGACAGTGGACTATCTAGTCTCAGGTACTTGGATACCCTAGCTGTGTTGACTACAGGTTCTATCTCCTGGAGGGGGTTTTAAGTCAAATCATTTCCCTAGCAAATCTTGCAGGTATTACACAATTATAACAACGAGTTTGTGGCTGACTTGGTGTTTATGTTTCTCTTATGTTAGCGTGCAGAGTGCATTCCTGTACAAAAGGCACTGAAATGTAGGGGTGAAAGTTCTATATAGGACCAGCTAGATTTCTCTGTCTTCAATGAGTTGTGTAGATTTTTTCTACAATGGGGTCTTGGCGTCAAGGAGTACAGACTTATAACATTTCAGAAAAAGGAACACATATAACAGGATACATATGTAAAGTATTTCACAGTTAGGAACACAGGCATTTCTAAACCTTGAAAGGTAATTTGTAAAGTAACTACCAAGTGATATCATTGCTCCTGTGAATTACTGATTAACAAGTGGACACTAGCTCACAATGGAGTGTTTCCATTATAATCACTGTCTACACCATCACTGCCGATTTCTCAGGATCGAAACCTTGCTCTAGTTTGACTTAGGGAATGATAGCAATTGTTTATTTACTGTTTCCAGCCTTGCTGGGCCATTCTCAGCAAAGCACTCTCATCTATCAAAAAAGAAATCCCACCCCAATTCATCATTTGCCTCACTGATTGCATTCCTTATTTAAAACAGCACAGGGGGCCTTGCTTTTCTACTCTGCCTGTCATCTCCAGCTTGGCCTCTGCTCCATCGCTACAGGGAAAGAACTTTGGCCAGGGCTCCACTATGTCTGTTCTCTGGCTCCATGAGCTTCTCTGACTGTATACATCTCTATACCTCTCAGAAGGAATGGCAGATATACTTACCCTTCCTTCTGGAACTTCCTACCCATTGTTATAACACAAATATTTTGTGCTTCTCATTTTTCTGAGCTCTTTTTAATTTTCCTTAAATGTGGTAATTCTGTAGTCCTGGACCACTTTTCCTGTTAGCATTCTATCACCAGATAACCTCAGATAACCTGACGCTTCTCCTGACACTGATATTTGATGAACAAGACATTCTATCTCATCACTACTACTGTTATCTTCAGATTCATATAGTCTGCCACCGGCATGACAAGTCTATTTAGATACTTTAAAGGCATGTCAGAACACACCTGCTTATGGTAGATCACCTGTTCTTCCCCCATCACTGGTCAATCTCACAGCTTTTAAATCATGGGTGGTTTTTTTTTTTTGTTTTGTTTTCATTTGTTTTGTTTTTTTAAATAACCAAAGGAGGTTGGGTAACTCCCTTATTTTTCATTTGTCCCTTTATCTATATTTAAGTACTGGCAACGATCTTTTTTCTCTTTATTCTTTCACAATCCATTTATCAAAGATTAGATTATGTCCCCTTGAACATATGCATGTCAAAGTACCATCTTCTACTATGTCAAATTGTGACCATATTTTCAGATAGGTCTCAGTGCATATGATCATTCCCGTACAAGGTTAATACTGAGGGTCATTGTCCCATAGGTCAGTTATTTTCTTTTAAAAGGCGAAACAATGGAGACAGATATACACCAGGAGAATTCTACATGAAGAAGAGGTAAAAATAAACATTCCTAGGAGCCAATGAGACCGTAAAAGTTTTCTAACTACCAGGTTACTGGTAATCTGGAGCTTGGGCAGAGTCGTAGAGGAGACTCTTCCTTATAGCCTGGGAACAAATAAACCTTGGCACCTTAATATTTGCCTTCCCTTCTGGGCATCAGGACTGTGAAACACTACGTCCCTCTTACATGTATGTTAGCTGGATTCTTTCAAAATCTATCTGTGCCAATCAATGGCCTATTTCTAGTCTACTTTCGATATTCTCTCTATAGTGACTACTTAAAAAGCCAGCTCCAATCAGTCTACTTCTTAAGTAGGTATCTTCTCATCTTGTGTAGAATAAAGTTCAAGCTATCTGTGGAGAGTTGAGACATTCCCTAAGATTTTCTCCACCTGAATTCTGGACATCATCTCATTCTCCTCAACTCACTGGTCAATTGCTTCCCTCTTCCATTGTTTTTTATATCTACTGAGTCATTTCTCACTTTAACATCTCTAGGCAAGCTTTTCCTTCATGCCAGACCACTACACAGCTCCTTATTTTCATGATTAAGTCTTCTGCTTCAATATTGGGATCCATTATCTGAGGCTCATCTAGTCTCTATCTCAGCACATCATCTTTATTTCCATCTTAATAAAATAAAATAATTTTTAAGTTTATTTGTCTATTTAATGTTAATCTCTCTAACACATTGGAAGTCTCAGAATAAAAGTGTTTGCCCTCATATCCTTAGTGTATTTGCAATGTTTGACATAGCAGTCAGTGGCACAGCAGTTAGTTACTGAATATTTTATTGATGAATAAATAAATAAATGGTCGCTAGTGACATTTTCTCAAACCAAATTAAATGGCCCATGCTTCATCTATTGAGCATGTGTTTTCTGAGCTTCTTCTATATACCTGATACTGTGTCAGGTTCAAGCATGAACAGGACAGAGCAAATCCTAGGTGGAGAAGGCAAGAAAAACAAAGGTCCTTAGAAATCAATGTCCTAGTATGTCTGAGGAGTGGCCCTCTGTCCACTGACATGGGGAATGATGAAAACTTCTGAAATATGGAGAATTGGCGAACCCAACTATTTTCTCTGTAGGTAAGCAAGGCTGGAAGCACACAGAGCCTATAAGGCTGTTTTTTCAGGGAAGAAGAAATGCCAAGTGAGAACTTGCACATTGGTCAGCACACAGCATTAGAGACATGGTTGGATTCTAGGGAATTTTTAAAAGATTCTGGAGGAAACACATATGAATTGAATTTGAGTGATATTAATAGAAAAAAGGCAATCCTGCATGATTCCAAGGTTCTTGACCCAAGCCACTTAATGAATGAAGCTGTCACTTGCTGAGATGGAGCTGCCTAAGGGGAGAAACCTTGTCCCAGGAAAGGATCTTGATTTGGCTTTGGCCTTGTTACATTAGAAATGTCTATTAGCTCCTGTGTGGAAATACCACACAGGCAGTCAGCTATGCAGGGTAAAGTTCAGCACAAGGGTCATTCACAGTAATGAATGAATTCCCATCTGTGTAGTATTACTGCTGGACTCATTCTTTGGATACCCTAGTTCAATCTAGTACCACCCCTGTCTGTGAGAATGCTGCCAACCCTCCTCTCAGTAAACGTGCAATCAAAGGAACGACTTAGTTACCCATCATTTTATTGACATCCTGTGCAATGATGCCCATTAATTAACTAATCAAAATATATAAATTAAGTTGATTCATTAAAATGGAACAAAAATGATTCTACATTTCTTTTTTTCCAAAATGCAAATTTATTTATTAGCAGTCAACAATGATTTATAATAAGTACTTGACATTTGTTTTAGCATTATAAAGATAGATTCTGACAAATAAACCATCCTCTCTATTGACCATAGAGATGGGAATCATCTGTCATTTCAGTGGCTTAAGATACTATATTGAGAGCTCAGAATTTGTTTATGGTGATTCCTTGCTGAAGGAATTGTCTTAATTTCTAAACAGACTTTCCAATACTAGTAAAAGTTTTAAATAATATATGAGTAAGATGTTTTTTCAAAATCTAGTTGATGCATTTGAAATTAGAGGGGAGCAATGGCTTGATTTTATGGGTTGAGTACCTGAGTTTGTGCATGGTGGAAAACTTAAGGGTCAACCTTGTGTCTGGTGTGTCTGGCTGCTATGTACATATCCCCCTTACACATTCATATTCACCTTAGTTCGACAGAGAGAAAGTAAGGGTTCATAATGGCTGTACTCCAGGATTTAATAAGAAACTAGGGGCTTTAAGTAACTCTTGTTTCCTTCAATGCCATAAAGCATCATGATCAGCATGTATCATGGAATAAATTGGTATTCATTTATCTTCTAATGCTTTGTGTCTTTGCTACAGACACTGAAAGAACACACCAAAGAAGTAAACTTCAATACTGCATGGAAGGAATAGGAGCCAACCATTCCTACCTTTCTTGAGTAGTTCAACCTTGGCACTTGAAACCCTATTCACTTGGATCATACTTCCATTGAGGGACAATTCTACCATTCAAATTCTATTTTTACAGCATCATTGGCTTCTACCCATTAGAATCCTGGAGTTTTCTAAGTTGTGGCAATCAAGATGTTGTTGATGGTATTGCAATGTCTTCTGGGCATAGGTCTCCCCTGCTTTGAAACATGACTGAAGCCCTCAGGAACCAGGAATGCCTGGAGATATTTTGCTCTTGAATTATTTTGCCAAGGGTCTAGCCATGGAAGATATTTAGTAAATGTCTGCTGACTGGGTGCTTTTATGGAGATAAGTTCAATTCCCTCATTCTTCTCAGATATACTATTTATGCCTCCAGAGGGCTGAAACTCATCAGAATATCAGAAGATAATTTTGTACCAGCTAAAGGCCACTTCCTTCAGAGTGTCTTTTTTCTGCCCTTTAAAAAGTTGAATTGGTGTCTTTTCCCCTTAGTTCCTCAGGGTTTCCTGTCTATAATCTAGTCTTCTGGGAATATATTTTGATGTACTCCAAACTCATGATCACTCTAGAATTCTGTGTTCCTTGGTAAATCAATTTATTCTTCCTCAATATGAACAACTATGTGATAGTGTTTTTAGTCTGGTCCTTTGCCCTCACACATTGTTGTGACCTGGTGTCCAGCTAGCTTCATTGTCCTACTTCCTTTCCATTGTATATTTTATCACCTCTGACAGCTTTGATGTCCATGCTCCAAGTATGGTATGAGTTTGGTACGTCCATCACTTAGATAATCCCAGGATGTAGGACAGGGCTATTAGTCAGCTGCCTTGACTTTTGAATAACCATTATAGGCTGAGCATCTTGGTAGCAGATGTCTCAAATATTGCACCTGCACCTTGGCTACTCACATGCCCTTTGCTCTGAAGGATCGTGACTGCTATAGCATGAGACTTCATCGCTTCAGGACTTACCAGCCTACTAGGGTGCAGAACAAAGTCTAATGCCCTGGCTGTAATCTGCAGCAAATAGTGGATGGTACCTGATGGGTAAAAACTGCAGCTTCTCCATCCTTGAGATGTCTTATGATCTCTCCAGGAGTCCACAGTGTGACTGAGACCTGCTAATGAAGGTACCTGTGTGGTCTCCTCCCATTCTTGTCACTTTCTTTCTACCATGATACTTTGACAGGGCTAACCTAAGAAGGTACCACAAGCTGGGAGATTC
Source organism: Tokudaia tokunoshimensis (assembly GCA_036184795.1). Taxonomy (NCBI): domain Eukaryota; kingdom Metazoa; phylum Chordata; class Mammalia; order Rodentia; family Muridae; genus Tokudaia; species Tokudaia tokunoshimensis. Next base: position 67,171,012 of record BTHU01000014.1, on the reverse strand, counting down.
AACCTTGTATTTCATAATACAAGGGTTAATTCCTTCTGAAATTGATGTTCTTAGCAAATGGATGACATCTCCTGAATACTTACTTGAGTCGTATAAATGTCCTCCTCTTTATAATAACTCCAAGCTACCTGAACCAGCCTTATAACCCTATCACAATCACCCATCAAAAGACTATCTCTAGGTAGACACAGTGGCATTCTGAGGCACTAGGATATGCATTTGGAGGAAGGCATAGTCCAACTTCTGATACCCACTTAGCTGTTTTCTGCTTTCATCTCTCAGATTAGTTTCTTATCCTCAGCTCTTTGACCCTGTACTTTACAGGGCCTGATGCAAGATGGCTTTGCTTTGGTTTACTCTCTTCACTTTAAAAAAGTACATTTTCCTATTGGCATGTCTTCCAAAGTTTATTATCCCTGCCATACATATGAAGAAGCAGAGGCCTGAGAGATATTTTATTTCTGCAGTGGTGGGGATGGGAGCCAGACTTGGGCATGCTAAGGAAGAACTCTACTATTTTGCAATTGTTAAAGAGAAGACACAGAACTGTTGCTGTAACACAAGAGACTCAAAGGCTAAAGATGGCATTTTCTCGTTCTGTCTTCTTGGTTCTGCTTTGTGTTCCGTGGAATCTCATGTGAGTTCCAGAAAAAACCCAGGAACCCCCACACAAGAGTCTCTGTACACCTCAAATGGACTTGCACAGGTACCAACTCTAATAGTTGCTTCAACTCCTTGCATCTCTAAGCAGGGAAACAAGGGAAGGCTTGCAACACCATGCTCCTGCATGACAGCCCCACTCAAACGCTGGCTAGAAACAGACACAAAGGGCTGCATCAGCCTGACCCAAGGGACATGTGGGATGAATAAATTACTGTCCTCAATGAGCTCCTTTGTAGAAAAGGCCACACAGACATTAGTGTAGGGAACAACTGTGTTTCCACGTGGCAAGACAGTTCTCCTTTGTGGGGGCTTGGAGCTGCTAATTAACAGCTAATGTTTTCTTTTTCAGGCAAGGCTGCATGAAATATTAGAATTTCCCAGATCATTAATGTATTTGGATTTTATTCCCATTCTCCTTGATAGACTTTATGTCTACTCCTCCTGATATTTCATGATAGCATCAATTAAATAACAAATGAGCATAATAAGAATAATAAGAATATTAATATCCACAAAAAGGCTTTTGAGATTTTAGAATCTGTGATTTACAAGCAACTTACTGTTTATATAGAAAACCAGAATATTGATGATTAAGTTGGAAAAACAGTCTGAGGGTTTCTTAAAGGACTCAGTGTGTCACATGACTATGGAGGTCATGTGAGACTTCCACAAAGGGAAGTGTTTTCCATGATACAGCTGACAGTCTTCAAGTCAGCTGTACCCTATACCTGGAGTGGCGGCTTTTACAGAGCATTCATGTATGCTATGGAGGACAGACAGAGTCAGAGAGGGAAGGTGGAACAATCATTCGTGATGGAGCACAGACAACCATACTCTTTTCGAGGTCAGTGAAAGAGAATGACTATCCTGTCACAGTGGCAACAGGTGGAAGAGCAGTACAGGCTACAAATTCCAGCTATTTATGCAATTTTAAATGATAGTTGAAACCAGAAATTAATAAAAAAAGGTGAAGATAATTTAATAATGTGTTTCATGTTCCCAAAACATTAAAAAATGTATGACCTTCCTATCTGGAATAAATTTAACAATGGAATAACTAACATGTTTATTTCTTACTAGGTATTCAAAATATGTGTTTATTTTATACCTAATAGCACAGCTAGATTAAAACTAGCCACAATCAAGTTCTAAAGAGTAACCTGTGGCTGGTGGAGACCAGGCTGAATGGCACATCACTAATGTGCTGTTTGGAAGGGCTTCTAGCATATGTGGGAGAGGAAACACATCCTAAAGACTTTGAGCAAAATTCTGCAGGTCATGGAAGAATTCCAGGCATCCTCCTTGGCAAGAATTGGTGAGAGCTTACCCTCAGTGGGTAGGTACTGGGGAGACTGGCTTTGGAGACATGCAAGGAGCCTGTGGGTTGGTATCCCACACCTCCAAAGCCCTTGTGCACCTATGAGTTTATCAAAAATTCCATGCTCCGTTGGTGATATCACCCAGATTGTTATTCTTCATCTCTAACTCCCTGTGCTTGGTGTAAAAGATGAACTGAAGATTAGAGCTACTCAGAGGGAGCTGAGATAGGCATCCTCTCATTAAGCATAGCAGTGTCAAAGTCATTAGAGCTATGATGGATAATCCCAAAGGAGAGATGACACTAAGACTCATGCAGTATGGACCAGTGGATTGCTCAGAATTGCAAAGGATAAATATGGTGGCTTCCTTCTATCCCCATCTGCTAAGACCAGAATCATCAGATTTATCCTCAAATCACTAACTTGAGCAGCTTACACACACATGGAGAATGTTTAGGGAATGTTGAACCCACAATCTTTATTCTGGGCTTTTACTTTTTCCTGTAGTGGAAGATATATGAATAGAACACAAAGTCCTCCCTTTCATCAAACTTACAGAGTATATCTGAAAACAAATGCAGTTTATATGTTTAATTATGTTCAGGTATAATATGGATATAGATATGGATTTCATACAGGAATATATAGGAGGACAAAAACACAGGAAGATGGGAAATAAGAGTAGTGAAATACTTTTATCTTTGTGGGCAGAGAGCATCTTGGAGAAAGTGATCTTTGTATGGATATGAGAATAAAGATGAATGTAGCTGCAGGTGGGAGTAGGCAAGGAGGGGGCAGTGCATCAAGCTGGTCACAGGGAGGAGTGAGCAGGATGGTGACAGGAGGCACAGGGCACCATGCAGTATCAGACTGAATCAGAGGGTTGCAGTTTACCTTGATTTCGTGCCACTGTGTGAGATAGTAACATCATGCAGTATTATTTTGGAAAACCCAACCTGGTTTCTCTGAGCAGACATGTATGCCTGAAACTAGTTCTTCAGGCTTTTGAGCATCTAGGGAAAAGACAATGTTGGTGATAAAGATAGAGATACAGGAAAGAGGTGAGAAGCCCAGGATCATACAGCAAAGGCACCAGGCATGAAGGAAAGGGTGCAGGCTTCCAAGTGATAAAGTCAGACAAAGGCGTTCACCTTTTCTTTGCCATCAGAGAAGTCAGGTGACTCAACCCAAGTCTGTGGCATTCATTCATTGCTTCAGCTAAAGCCCGGAACAGTGGCTGCCTTTTATAAAAGTCCGAGTTGTCTGTCGCCATTTTGACCTAGATGGTTGCAAAATGAAGCATTGGACATTTAAAACAGCAACTCTGCGGTTCTTTCCTGATTGTGTGGGTTGAATATGTAATCTGTGCTTTCTGATGAGAAGTGTCTGGAACACAAAGGTGACCTGAAGATGGGGCTGTAGGCCATCATCTGGCCCAGAGCTCTCAAATATTCTCCATCCTCTTGTATATTACTGTATTTCTATGATTCCTTCTGTCCTAAGGAAATATGAACTTCTGAGCCCCAAGGCTATGAAGTGGCAATGTTACCTCTTATCATATTCCTGCTGTAAACCTCAGAGGAAGAGGTAAATATAGCCACGGAAATCACAGAAAATAGCTCAGTCCGAGGACTAGATATGGGTCCTTGGACAATCCCCAGTTGTGTGAAGGGCCACCCAGCCACCAAGACACTCTGTGCATTTACCTCTTTACTCCAAATGAGGATCACAGCTACAACAGCACATAGGGAGCTGATATTGTTTAGAGACAAGGTCTTGCAGGGCAGGGTAGCTTCAAACCCAGGATCCTTCTGACTTATTGCACAATGCCCAGCATGCATTTTTTGAGAACGCAAAAACTTTACTTAATTAAAATATTCTCTTTTTTACAGAGCAATATAGTAAGATATTTAGAGAAAGACACACAAGGGAGGAAGGAGGGAGAGAGAGAATGAGAGAGAGGAAGAAGAGAGTGAGATTTGAGGATAGATCATTTTAATTGCAATTTTATTTTGTAACTGCTTGCCTTTAATGTTAGTTGGTGATCTATGTGGTGGTTTGAATGCAAATTGTCTCAAATACACTCACATATTGAAACACCTAGTCTCCAGTTGGTGTCAGTGTTTAGGAAGTCAATACAATTGGTAAGAGGCAGAGACTTGCTAGAGGAATTATGTCACTGAGGATGGACTTGGAGGTTTTCAGTTTTGCCCTACTTCCTATTCTTTCTCTCTGCTTCATGTATATGTGAAAAAAAAATGTGATCTGCCAGCTTCCTGCCACCTTGACACGCCTTCCTCAACATGATGGTGTATAATTCTTCTGTAGTTGCAAACCAAAATAAACTCTATGTTCTTTAGGTCACTTTTGGTCATAGTGTCTTATTACAACAACAGAAAGTGACTATTATAGTCTCCTACCATGCTGCAGGAATCTTGGAATGCACCTCTCACAAATAAGAACAGACTGCTGTCTTGTACAGGATGTTGGCAAGAAGTGAATACACTCTTGATAACTGATACTTGGTGAAGGGGTGGGTGGTGATCTTCACAAAGCTCAGGCTAAGTGAGACATCTCGAGCTACCTGAGAAATGAGAAATGCAAATTAGAACTATTTTGAGATTCCATTCATCCCAGTCAGAAGAGCATTAAGAAAACAAATGACAATAAATGCTGGTAAAGATGTGGGGAGAGAAAAACATGTGTCTGCTGTTGGTGGGGGTAGGGGGAGTGTCAGTGAGTGGACCCAGTGAGGAAATCAGCAGTGAGGTTTCTCAAAACACTAAAAATAGAACTACCATATGACCTACCTACACCATTCCCAAGCAGAGGTACACAGAGGACTCATCTGCATACTCATGTTTATCAGGGCTTTATCCACAATAGCTAAGGAGAATTGGCCTAGCTGTCCATCAACAGAGAAATGGATAATGAAAGTATATACTCACAATGGAAATTTATTCAGCTGTAAAAACGAAACTGTGAGACTCTCAGGAAAGAATATGGAAATGAAAAATATTTTGAGCACAGCCTTAGGAAGACATATGTTCTTTGTCATTTGTAGATTCTTGACGTTAACATTAAATATGTGTATCCCTGTTGGAGAAAATATGGATAAAGGCCAGGAAACTAAAAAGGAGGCCATGCGACTGGAAAAATAATGGGACTCAGAGAGAGAGAGAGAGAGAGAGAGAGAGAGAGAGAGAGAGAGAGAGAGAGAGAGAGAACAGTAGAACAAAGTGGAAAGTGAAATACTGAGGGAAAATAGTAGAGAAGGGACAGGAAGGTTAGGGAAGATGAGGGGAGGTAAGGGAGTCTGAACTAACCAATGCAAGCCATTTATAAAGTTACATATGGAAAGCAGTTACTTTTAAAGCTAATTTAAAAGACAGCTTTCTTAAAGAAAGGACAGAAAGAAAGAGAGAAAGAAAGAAAGAGAGAGAGAGAGAGAGGAAGGAAGGAAGGAAGGAAGGAAGGAAGAAAGAAAGAAAGAAAGAAAGAAAGAAGGAAGGAAGGAAGGAAGGAAGGAAGGAAGGAAGGAAAGAAAGAAAGAAAGAAAGAAAGAAAGAAAGAAAGAAAGAAAGAAAGAAAGAAAGAAAGAAAGAAAGAAAGAAAGTGAGGCTTGGAGTCAAAGACAGCATCCAAAATCCAGGGTGAGGCTTCCCCGCCATTCCATAGACATTAGAAAATTCATCAGAGCTGCACTGTCACCTTGTTCACATTAAGGAGTGAATGGCGATGAGATGGTTGCCACCAAATCACGTAGAAAATCAGAGACATTCATATTTGAATTATCATTATAAATTAAATTATTGGGACTTTAGCTAAAGAAGAGGCCTAAAGAAATGACAGTTAGCCACATAAGGAAAGTATGGGGGAAAGAAGAAGAGACATTTGATTTTAAGCTCTAATTTCTGCCTTTGTCATGTCATTGCACCAGTTCCCCTGCCTCCCAGCATGAACTTTATGCTAGGATCACTGCTCTAGTCTACTGTTGATTAGATGCAGGACTCATGGCTTACAGATAGGTAAAATGACTCACCAAGGGTCTGCCAGGAAGTGGGTGGAAAGAGCAGGGCTCAAATTCTAGCCCTTTAGCTACAGAGGTCAAGTCTTTTGCTTTACTCATGCTGATTCTCAGTAGGGGTTTGAGTCTGGAATTTTCTGCATTTCTTTGTTCCTCCCTCAATCACCTCCACCATTATTGACCATGAGTCACTAAAATTCTGTAAGAAATACTGCTGAATTTTATACCAGAAACTACAAGCATATATTCTGTTTTGCCCAGTGCTTAGCATGCTCCATGTCTAAGCTTGTTTATATTGTCAACTTAATACAATCTAGGAGGAGAGAAACTCAATTGAAAACTTGCCTCCATCAGATTGTCCCCTGTGGATATGCCAGTAACTAATTATCTTAATGGTTAATTAATTAATTAAAGGAGGGCCCAGTGCCTTCCCTAGGCAAGGGATCTTGGGCTATGTATGAATACTAGTTGAGGATCCAGAGAATGAGCTTTCTTATGCAAATTTAGTTCCAGTTCCTTCCTGCCGTCCCTCAGTGATGGACTGTGAATTGGAAGTATAAGGTGGAATGAGCTCTTTTCTCTCCAAGTTGCTTTTGGTCATGGTGCTTGTCACAGCTCTAGGAAAAACTAACTAGAGCAATCCATTTATGCTATAGTCTTGGAGTTTGCATATGTCCACGTAGAGATCTTAGAAGTAAGTCAAGTGACTCGCTCTCTGCTCTCTTGCTCTGTTGAGCAAGTGCCTTCATGCTCTTTGACATCCTGTGGCACACAGAGCAATGTCAAAGATTTTCTCTCTTACTTTTTAGAATGATAGAGGAACCTGTCCTGTGTGCTTACTTTTAAAGCATCTGTGGTCTTGAAGCAAAGTCCCTGAGTTGGTGCTCCTTTTTGCGCTTTTAGGCCTGTGTATAAGGCATGGATACTCTTGAGTGAATTAAAGAATGTTCCAGTGTCCTGTGTGTTCACAGTATCTCCTGGCCTTTGAGCGTAGTGTTTTCTTCCCTTCATAGTAAGTACTGTCCATCAGTATGGGATAAATATTGTTCTTCTGGAAGATTCTCAAGGTTTAACCACTGGTGTCTGTGAATATGGTTTTATTCCTAAGCTGGGTCTTTGCAAACTATCAACTTAAGTTTAAGATGGGCCTTAATCCAGTGTGGCTGTGACTTTATTAAAGGACATTTGGATACAGACATTCATAGAACAGACAATGTAAAGACACAGGGAGAAGAGAGCTGAGTACACTGTGTGAAATTTGAGTCACTCAATTCTGAGTGACAGACAAGGACCAGGCTCTGTTGATCAAGATGTCAGACTCTAGCCCAAGGCCTGTGCCAAATGCCTTTTCTGTCTCTTAAGCAACCCTATCAGTGCCACCCAGTTAGAGCAGTCACACAAAAACCAAACCAAAGCAACAAACAAACGAAGGAACAACAAAGAAGGGACTGCCACTGTTGGCACATTCAGACTAGATGCAGCTTCTCCAGGCAGGCCTTTCTGAAGTGTCCCCAATTTATGCTTTATCATTTCAACTGGCTATCACTTAAGAAAACATGTAAACATGATTCTATTTGATTATTTATTTAAGCTCTCCTTTCTCCTATTAGAACAACCCAATGAAGTAACTTGCTGTCTTGTCCTTCAAAGAGCTTGGTGTGAAGGGCCACCATCAGATTCTGGAGTCAGCACACTTGAGGGTCAATGAGACCAAAGTAGCAGACAAAATGGTACTGTGGTTGAAAAGAGTCAGGGTGATAGCACATGTTTTTGTCTGATTTCGAAAGTCTAGACACAGTGGTATCCAAATGGGTTTTAAAGGTTCCCTGTTGGGGAGCAAGGGAGGAAAGCCAGGTAGAAAAATATCAGAAGGAAAGAAGTAGAGAAGATCAGAGTTGAGGTTAGCATAACAGGTGAAAACAGGGATGGGAGATGGCTCTGAGTGTAAACAAGCTTACTACACTATCACGAGGACCTGAGTTCCAATCCTTAGAACAGCCAGAGTAGAACAAGAGTGGTTATATGGGACAGTACACTAGTGTGGGGTAATGGGCAGAGACTGGAGGCCTCTTGGGTTGCTGGCTGCCAGCCTAGCTCCCTATACAGTGAGAGACCCTGTCTCAAGGGAATACAGTGGAAAGGAACAGGATACCTCTTTCTCTGGCCTCTAAATGTATCAGGTGTATGCAAGTGATACACACATGTGCACATACCACACAGCACACACACGCACACACACACACACACACACACACACACACACACACACACACACTCAAATAAAAATATGAAAGCGAGTGAATCTCAAAGAAATATTAATGGTAACCTTTTGATAGCTGCCGTCATGTTTCTACATGACTCCTTTGGAGACTGCTGTGTCCAGAGTTCAGAAATCAACCAAAGACACGTGCTGTCTCCGTAGATGTGTGCATCCACAGTTCTTTTTAATCTTCAATTGTGGACTCTTTGACTTTCAAGTGTGCTGATTCCAGGATCTACTAAAAATAAATGTTTGCCTTATTGACATGCTGGCTCATTTTCAAATTGCTTTTAAAAAAACAGCAGAGTCTTTGCTGCAGCTGAGGTTTGTGTAACCTTCATCGATCTTATTTTACTCCTAATTACACGTGTTCTTCATTTGTAGCTAACAGAAGCTCTTGTCACCGATCCTGTCAAATTTGATCCATGACACTTTAATTATTGTAATCTTTTTTCCTGCAATAGTAGCAAGGGTTGTCCATATACATTTTTGTTAGCCTGAGTCTTTATGCAAAGAAATGAGAATTTGAGTTTTAAGAAAATGGCTTCCATCTGTGGTCTCTATACATGTTCTTTTGTGTGTCTGTGGGTATATGTGTGTTCATGATAACATGTGTGGGTACACAGGCATGTATGTAAATGTTCATATGGAGCCCAATAGACAACCTTGTTTGTCATGCCTTGGATCCCAACCAACTTGTGCTTTTGAGAAAGAGTGTATGGGTGTGTCAAAGCAACGGAAACATGTATATGAGATAGATGTGTGTGTGTGTGTGTGTGTGTGTGTGTGTGCATGTATATATGGAGAGGGAAGGGGTTAATAAATGAAGCACGGCCTTTTTCAGACTTATTTATCTTCCTATCTGGTTTTCTAACTTAAAAAGATAATTGGTTAGTAAAACAAACAAAAACCAACCAAATAAATAAAAAAACCTTTAAACTATTCATCTTATGCATATGCCTGATATATTATACTTAAAGGTGTCTCCACTCTTTTGTTACAAAGCATGAACCTCTTTGGGTTTGGGTGTGGGTTTGGTGAAGTCTTTACAGTTGCATGGCTTGTCTTCCCTGTTCTGTGATTTTGGAGATTCTCATGTTTGGGGAGTGTATTGCTGATTCTGAAAGGCTGTAGGAAAAGTTGGGGGGTGAAGGAGATGAAGTCAGAGTTCCTTTAAGATGGAGATGATAATGCCCACCTTATAGTATTCTGTGAGCAATGTAGATGCACCAAGGAGTCCCTAATGTTAGGCATACATGACCACAGAGCCAGAACTGCCCCACAGCTTTCAAACTTCCATGTTCCTGATGGAACTTCTAGGAAAGAGAGTATAGGGTTGGAAAAAGTATGAACAGGACTACCTTTGAGGATCTCTTAAGATAATCATCCTTATTTTATTTCCTATTGAAGAATATAGAAAATATGCTATACTATTCTATCTTGCCTTTCTGTCCACAGCTCTGTCTGGCTCCCAGAACCCCAAGGATGCCACAAACATGTTATATCAATGATACAGCATGGATGTATCATTGTATAAATAGGTGATTTGATAATACATGCTAGGCAGCAAGGCACATGGCTGGTGCATTGAGGACAGTTGGGTATTATTTCACTGGTCATGGTAGAGCTGAAACGTCTTACTATTCCTTTTAGGAACTGTTTGCCACAAGCACAGTGATCCCAGGTTCCTCTCCCTCCTTGAGTTTCTCCAAATCTAGTAGTGGCAATGTACCATTTAGTCACCCATGACTTTATGCTTTCTTAAAAACCTGCCCATCCCTTTGTATTCTTTTTTTTTATTAGACTTCTATTTACATTCCCTAGTTTGGCTATGCTTTTCTAAGACTAATGGAGAACTGTTGCTAGGAGAAGCACTCACTTCCAAGGCCATCCTTTCTTGTCCCCGTGTTTCAAGGTGGGTTATATAGCTTATTTGAACTAAGAGAGGTTGAGCATTTGAGGATGTGGTTTCCAGTGCATTCAGTGCTCTGAATTATTTCCCACGGCTCTTCTCCAGACAATGGTTCATTATGCTATCACATGTTGTAAAAGGAAGCATCAAAGGTCATGAATTGAGGCTGAATCCCAGAATTCCTGTGTTGAGGGAGAAGAGTCTGACCTGGATGGTTAGTGAAAACCCGGATTGTGACATGGGGAACTGCTGAGTCTGGGCACTGCTCCCTCACTTACAATCTCTGAGTGACAGAAAGATGCTATTTCTATTATACCTGCTGCATTCAGTTTCCTTGGATACAGTACTTCTGATCTCTACACTACAACTTTATTATGACATTTATCGACACTTCATGGATGAGGAAGTGAAGGCCCAGCATGTCACTCCTAACTCACACTGCTGTTGTGGATTGAGTTGCCTTCCAAAATTCATATTAAAGCCTCACTGTTCAGTTCTCCCAAATCTGAATGGGTTTGGAAGAGTCCTTAAAAAGGTAATTATTTTCTGAGGAGCCGCCAGACTGCTTTCCAGAGTGGTTGTACCAGCCTGCAATTCCACCAGCAGTGGAGGAGTGTTCCTCTTTCTCCACATCCTCGCCAACAACTGCTGTCTCCTGTGTTTTTGATCTTAGCCATCCTGACTGGTGTGAGATGGAATCTCAGGGTTGTTTTGATTTGCATCCATAAACTGTGAGTGGCACCATTCGCTGGATGAGATCCTGAGTTGTGTAAGTGAAAGATGGAGCTGAAGAGCAACATGTATTTGATGTTCTCTCTTCCTGTGGATGCGATGGTCTTCAAGCTATTTCAAGATGCTGCTGTCTTGACTTCACTGCGAGGATGAAATATACCCTTATGTTGTGAGGTAAAATAAATTTCTTTTCCTATCAAAAAAAAAAAAAAAAAAAAAAGGTAATTATTGCCTAAAGCGATTGTGTCTTCTTCATGTCCCTGGTGTCCTTATGAGATGAGGAGGGTGGGGGGGAGCAGCTACAAAATGTAGACCATGCTAGGCTGTGAGGACTCGGGGAGAAGAAGGACACAGATAAGCCACAGAAGGACCACAGAAAGAGCCAAGACTGTGCACATCCTTGCCTTACACTTTCAGTCTAGGGAACCACAGGGAGTCAGTGTACCTGTTCGGGCTTCACAAATGTGAATTATTTTGTCATGCCGGCCCCAAGAAACCAAGGTGGTATCATTATCAAGGAGAGTTCTTGTCTGTGCCCAGTGCCTAGAGCGGAGAATAATTCCTGGAACAAGCCTGCAGCCTCAGACCTGGACAAGGCATTTACCCAGGAGTCCCAGGTATGGAGGCCAACTCTTAAGACAGACTATCATGTGAGCTGGCAAGAATTCGTTAGTTTATGCTTCTCCTTACACACTCCCTCTATTTTCTCTGCCAGCCCTCTTTCTACCTTACCCTGGGGTGATATTTCATTATGATATCCTGTAGTTAGGATCTCTACCTCTGCTTTCCAGATGTGGGGACTTTAGTGGTGAGATTTCCCAAGGGAAATCTGTCCTGTATGCTGTCCTGTAATTCTATCATAGTGCCAAGGAAATTTGAGCTCAAGGAGATGCTAAGTGGCTTGCCCGTGGACACCTAACACCTGCTCTTTTGACCTTGGTGTCACGTCTTTGCCCCACAGAGTAAGCAGAGCAAATCATTTTTACAAAAGACCACACCTCCTAGGTGCTATGAATTATATGGTGGTCTCATATTACAAAGGCCCCAAAGATGTTTAGAGAAATGAGGGAATTGATAATGAGTGATGTGTGAATGTCAAGCATCAGGCAGTGTCTGAGGACACAAATGAGCCCGATTTTGATAGGTTGAGCCAGGCTTGGATCAGCCTCAGGTCTCACTTGGCATTCATCTCTGGATGTTACATTGGCATAATACACTGTTACCTACAATCAGAGTGAGGCTTTCTGAGATCATTTTATTCATATGACCTTGGGCAAATCTTTTAAACTCCTGATGCTTAACTTTCTTCTCAATTAAACAGTAGTAATCAATAAATCACAGGGCTGGTGAGAAAATTAAACATTTTAAATGCCTAATATGAAATTAAAGATATCATACGTGATTCATGAATTTTGATACTCCTGCCTTCACATCCATTTTCCTATCCCTGAAATGTATATAACACCAGTTGTTGGGCTCTTCTGGCAGTTGTTGGGGTTAAATTAGGTGATGTGTTTGCAGGCAACTAAAAAAAATTAAACTGTTATAGTATGTGTAAGGTTATAACAGTTACTCTTTCTGTTATTATGTCCCAAAACACTGAACATGAAAGTTGTTCACTAAAGCTTATTGAATCGAGTACTATTAAATCAAACTCCCCTACTTACTTTTTTGCATTTTTTAAAGCAAGAAAATGGCAAATTTGTTCTGAATCATGGTAGAACATTTTTGAATTAGAGGAAGAAGCGTAACAAATATTGGTTTAAAGTTGTAATACCAATTTGTAAATAGTGCAGACTTTGGTCCATGAAAAATATGTATCTGTATAGTGACCACTTGCCAAATACAAATCATCACATAGTCAAGGGTAAGTAACTGAGATTTGTTTCCAATTAAGTGGTTTTCCATATTTTTTAAAATACTTAGGGAAACCATTATACGTATATGTGTAGGGATAGGCACATATATGTACAGGTGAGCATGGTCAGAGATGAGAGGAAGGAATTGGTGATCCTTCTTTATCACACCTCTCTTCATTACATTGAGGCAGAGTCTATCCCTGTATGTGGAGCCTGCTGTTTTATAGCTAAGCACTCTGATCAGAATATTCAAGTGGATCCTTCTAGCTCCACCCTCTTCCCACAGCTCTGGGGTTACCTGTGTGCATGACAGTTGTCAGCTTTTATGTAGGTTCTGGACGGGTTTGAACTAAGGACTACACGCATGTGTAGCAAGTATTTTTATCCTTTGCATGTTTCTGAAGGTGCACTGAATGGATCATGTGAGTTCCAGGTACAGATTTCTAATCATTCCACTCTAGAGGAGAACACAGTTTCAATGAAAACTAAACAGCTTTCAAACAATCAAAGGGGCAAACAAAGAAGATGAAGGCACAGTGGGAGCTCCTTAGATCTCAACTTTAATAAGAGGATGCTGGAAGAAAGTCCGAAGAATAGTTAAAATTTTCTGCAGCATCTCTTGGCTAAGAATATGTCTGGTTCACACACTAAAGCTCCTTGGCTTGATCCCTGCATATAAGCATAAGGTTATGATGAGTAAGGATTTTTGGGTAATGACTCAAGTCAGTCGTATGTTAAAAATAATGGATAATTTCAATTCTCATTTAATAACTGAAAAAAACTACACCTCTGATAGCATGCTTACATGATGGATTAATCATTCATATTTTCAGGTCTCCAGTTTGTTCTCTTTGAAATCTATGATGCTGGTTAGTTTTTATGGTGCTGCAAAGTGATAGGCATGCTCCTGGCAGGAAAAGGAATTGTTAACCTCAGATCTCATCCAACTGTGAACACTGAAACCTACAAGAAGAACTGACCTCACAAGTGATACACACTGGTGTAATAGTAACAGAGACATTATGAGAGTAACAACTATTTTTTAAATCAAGTCCAACTAAGACCCATCCCATGAGATGAAACCATTTTCTGGAACTGTTCATCCAGACAAAAACATGAGGCTAGAAAGGTCACAGGCCTCAGAGGAGAACCTATTACTATCATTCTGCTAAGGAGACAGTATTAAAATTATTTCTAATCAGTTATTGCTATACCCATAGATCAGCGCATCTCTAAGCTTTAATTAGGAAAGCTTCTTCTTGCACTAGATAGCAATTAGCACAGATCCTCATCTGGTCAATGTGTAGAGAATAAAAGACTGTGAAGTGCCCAGCCCTAAATAGAAAATGCATATCACATTCTTCCTGTCTATGTTCTGGAAACTTCACAGCAGTGGTGGTAGAAAACTACAAGAACCAAAGATGGAGGATGATTTCAAGAAAACAACATTTCCAGGATCCAACAGGGCTATTGTACATATGAATTCACAGAGATCGTGACAGCATGCACAATATCTGTGCAGAACCTAGACTGAAAAAAGGAGGGTTGCCATGAATCCCACCTCTAGTCAAGGAGAAAAAAAAACATGAAGTTAGGAGGAAATTGTGATGGTAGAGATGAGAGAGGAATTGGACAGAAGAATGGGTGTGAACTTAATCAAAATATATTGTATGCATGTGCAACAGTCTCACTAGATCAATACCCATCAAGTGACAACTACACAAATTTACTACAATAGATTATATCTAGAAAAAGAGAGAGAAAAAGCTTAAGCATCCCAAACAATTGGCAGAAAAACAATAGAAGCAAGTGAGGAGACTATGAAAACATACAAAATGCTTATGGGATCGTGGTTGGTGCCCTGGTGACTGGTACCCAATTCAATCCTGGAATCTAACAGTTCATGAACAGACCCTTGGGAATATAAGCACAGGGGAAAAACAGCTACTTGGATTCTAGTTCTGTACTGTTATCCAGGCTAGCCATAGCTCACAAATAGGCTGCCTATGTAAGCTACCTTAAGATCACAAAGAAATCTGGGAAAATGGAAGATGGGCAGCTCAGACATGATGGAGGAAACATCAGTTTGCACCATCTTGAGCGGGTTTTTGTGCCTGAAGAGTTGGTCGCTGATACATGAGATAAAAAAGAGATACAGATATAGACTACACTCAAGAAGTACCTAGCACCTATCCCATGCCACTTTCTTTCATGTGGCCTTGGACCTCTTTAATGTGCTTAGTTAGCTGTTTTACTAAATGAATCAATAAGATGGTGGTTAACTTAACACGGTACCCAGCACACCAGTCAGGACTGCAATAGCATGACCTTGTCTTCCTATCCGTCCTCCTTTGCACAGAGTTCTGAGTCTCTGTTTGGCATCCTCTAACTCCCCACAGGGACCCACAGTAATATACTCTCACCTCCCTTGGTGAGGGAGAACATAAAACTCAGCATTTGTGAGTAGATGAAAGAGGCTCATACTCCCAAGCCAACAAAAACACAGAAAGTCACCATGCTTGTCCTTTGGAGCAGAGGGTAAAGCTTGATCTTTAAATACAAGCTTTTTTTTTCTATCATAAAAATATCCAGATAGGATAAAAGCTGATATTTTTTAGCATGAAGGACTAGATCAAGCCTTAAGCATGTGTACTCAAAAGAGAAATAAAAGGCTCCCAGGCATTGTGTGGACCTTTGCCACAAGATAAATATATATATAAATTTCACTTGCTATATGCTTTTTATTGAGGTGTCAAGCTGTAGGTAGCAGTCCACAGGGCAAACATAGGAGTTTCCTGAGTTTAGCAATAATGTCACACTGTGAGTATGAAAGCCATTTGATTGTCCTCTGTAATGAGGAAGGAGGTCACACAGCCAGGGGTGTGCTTCAGAGAGTCACTGAAAATATGAGCCATGGGTAAGATCACCAGGAGGCTGGGGACTGCCTGAATAAGGAAAATCTCAGCTAGGGACCATTTGTGCATTTAGTTAGGTGCTTCCATCCACCAGTGTCCAGTGTCGGCATGATGCTCATGGACACAGATGAGAGGCTTTTATTCTGTAATTAGACACGGCTTTGTTTTGTCCCTACACTTAGCTAGTAACCCTTCCAATAGCCCAGGGTAGGGAAGAAACTGTCTTTCATGCTGAAATTAAAACAAAAACAAGAAAATAAATAAACAAAAAATAGACACCTTTAATTTGGTATAGAGGATTTATAGTCTGATGTGGGGTATTGGTAGGCACAAACCCTCATATCAAGGCTAGAAGAAACAACCCAGTAGGAGGAAAAGGGTCTCAGTTACAGGCAAAAGAGTCAGAGACACCCCCAATGCCCCTATTGGGAGTCCCTTAACACCAATCAAGATTTATATGCAAAGGACCTAGCTCAGACATGTTTGCTCCTTCAATCTTTGTGAGCCCTATGAGTCAATTGTCATCAGAGAGGCTTCACCCAGCAATTGATGGGAACAGATGCTATGACCGACAGCAAAACCCTAGACAAAGCACCAGGGGAGCACCACAGAAGAGGGAGGAAGAGTTTTCAGAGCCATGGGGTTGAGGATACCATGGAAGCATGGACCACAGAATCAACTGTTCTTGTTTTCTTACTAACTCCCTGCATCACAGAGCATATTGCTGCCAAGAGAGGCAAAATACCTTTCCCCAAAACAGTCTCTGTGAACAAATGTGAAGAAATAAGGAGCAAACTTGAAGAATTTACAAAGCCTGTCACATGTAAGATTCAACACATGTGATCTTCTTTGTGTGGATGTGGAACACAAGGGTATGGTATTTATTACAATGGTGGCTGAGGTGTCTCGTGTGAGTCCTTCTCTATATCTAGCAGAGTCAAAGAAAGAGAAGCTTTGGCGCCAGGGGAGAGAAGAATTCTGGTTATCAGTAAGACCCTGCCAGGGAAAGAAAGATGGAAAATCTGCATTAACCATGGCCCTCAAATGCCATCCTCCCTCCCTCCCATTCTTTCTTCTCTTCCTCTGTTCTCCAAGAGCATTCCCAGAGTCACTGATTTCAGGAAGGGCTCTGACCCAGGCTAGCCTTAGAAGTCGTTCCTTCTCTATGGCTCTCAGAATGATCTTCCATCAAATGATTTTGCAATGATTAAATCTCTGTTCATGTGTTTAACACTTTATAATATCACACTGCTTTTATATGCTCATTTTAATACTATATCTTTTATTTTTCCAGCTTTAGTGATGAAAGGTTGACAAATAAAAATTGTCCCTGCTTAAGAACTAGACATACTTTGATATATGGATACACTGTGAAATTATTGCCACAATAAAGCTAATTAACATATCCATCATCTCACACGGCTACCTGATTTTTATAATGAGAACACTTGAGACTTACTCTCTTAGCAAACTTCAGGAATATAATACATTATCCTGGACATAAGCAGCACCAGCATAAGACACAGAGTTTGGCTGGCACTTTAGTGTCCTCTCCTAAATGGCCTGCCTCTGGTGGCTCAATCCCCAGGGTGTTCTGTAGACATAGTTTGGTCAAATAACTCCTCTCAACTCATAATTTATGCCTGTTTAATATTTTACTTCAAGCAAGTATGCATTGCAGGCCTAATGTATAATCTAATAATCTTTATGCTTGATAATATAAGAACAAGTATGAACAGTACTGTTGCCATTAGTAACCACCCATGTACCCTTTTATGCCTTCACTACCATTGTGCTTCTCTTGCTACTTTCCAGATGTGATAGGATCTCAAAAATAACTAATGGATACTTTAATGAATGATTGGAAATACCAAAACTTGGGAAGAGAAAGCCTCCTTGGATTGCTTCTTCTTTTGTTTGTTTTATAAAATTACACTAAATCACAGCCACAAACTCAGGCAATCCCTAAAACTTCCCTGGTCCCCAGGCTCTACATAGAGATGGGAGGACTCTGTTTTCTTATTAATTCTACCTTGTATATTGCCTGTTATAGACAGATACATGGGTGGCACCTGATGACGGTTGAGGACTGGGTCCCACAAAAATCTCTCCATCTCAGCTGTAGAAATCATTGCTCATGGGGCCAGCATTCAGGACACCATCTATCTATCTAGTATCAGCCTTCATTAAGCACTAGAGTATAGCTGAGAAAATATTTCCAGTAGTATTGACATTTTCAAACACTTTGCTTACAGCATAAGAATTTCAGGATTTTCAACCTATCCAGCTTATTCACTACATGTGAACCTGAGCTCTAGTAATAATGGACTTCTGTGAGCTCTTTACAGATGGTTTCTAGGCCATTACCTGTGCATCATATTGCAGTATTTGTTCCTGTTCAGTTTTCTGTGTTTGATACATGCATGCTTGTGTATGTGTGTGTGTGTGTGTGTGTGTGTGTGTGTGTATGTATGTGTGTGTGTGTGTGTGTGTGTGTGTGTGTGTGTGTGTGCGTTTGTGTGTGTGGAGGGGTGGGTGCAAATATGTGCAAGTGTGTCTGGGTTCAGTGGGTGCACATGTGTGTGAAGGCCAGAGGTCAACCTTGGATGTCATCTTCCGAAACAGTCTGCCTTGGTTTTTGAGGTCAGTTTTCTTGCTTGTTATATAACTTGCTTATTAGGCTAGGCTGGCTGTCAATGAGTCCCAGGAATTCTTTTCTCTCCACCACTCTAGGGCCAGAGTTACAAGTCTATATTGCCATACCCAATTTTAACATGGGTTCTGGGAGTCAAACCCAGATCCTCATACTTGGGTAGTAAGCACTTTGCTAACTTATCTCCCCAGGCTGCATTTATAAATATCTAGAGTCCAAAGATTATACTTTGTTGATCATATATATACTACTATTGCCACTATAGCACTCATTAAAACACCCAGGTGTTCTAGGTATGTAAACAAAATAGCATTGGCCTATGTCCTATGTGTCTAGTGAGAAAACAGCCTTCTTAAGTTTGGTCATGTGATACAAATAGTTCTCAAGCATTTTCAGAATCAGACACTAAGCCGTGATGATCCTTTTAAGGTATAAAACCAAAGTATCAGTGTTCCTAGTTGGCCATCTACCTCCTGTTGGTCATTTTTGTCTGTTCCCTCTCTTCAACATCAATACTTGTTGCAACAGGAAAATCAACCAGGACAAGATCTATAGCTCAACAGGGTGGCCTAAGCGGTACTTTCCTCTTTAAGACAAAGAGTGAAAGCAAAGCATTCAATATTGACTCTCCATCAGCTCATGTGTTTCCAAGAGGCCATCGGGGTGACAGATACAAAAACAGTTGGCCATGAACAACACCTCCTGCTGCCTGAGAAAGATGCCTCTGCACATGTCTTTGTTCAGAAACAGGCAGGAGTGTAAGACGAGCACAGTTTTCATGAGTTCAGTGCAGCAGATCAGGGGCTTTCAAATAGGCTCAGCTCACACTTGTGTCTCCTTTGAAGGATAGAAAACAGCCCAGTGTTTCATTATGTAGGATGTGAGGTACATTGAACAGGCTGATGAAAGAAAGCAAAGGCACAAACTGAGTAGATAGAAACATGTTAACAAAATAATGGCACGGATTAGGGAGATGATGCCAGGGGCTGAGCTTATGGCATTTTGCTGCAGCATGCCAGAGATCATTGATGTCTATGCTCAGGTGTTATAGCTATCAACATGGAGACTGAGACAGAGAAGTACATAGAGGTTTCCAAAGTTAGAGGGAAAGAAATACAGATTAGAACCCAGGAACCCAAATTCATCCTGGGCCAATGCTGCATCTAGCAAGGATGATGTCCATAAATGCTAGCAAATTCTTTCAAGACTTGCTAACTGGGATAGTCCTAGTCTGAGAACTGAATCTCATTCTGGTTATTCTTCAAGCCATTTCTTTCCAAATTATCTTTTTTCCATGGATCTAAACAGTGAAGATATTTTTGGTCATAGGTGAAATGGAAATAGACCTTGGGTGTTCAATTCTGAAAGTAATTGAGAAGAGCAAGGTCTGAGGATCATAACATTTATATTTGAATACTGATTTGGCAAACAATATCAACATGGCCAGCAGAAATTTTAACATCTTCAATTTTCTATATGGCAATGTCCATAAAGATGACCATGAAGAGCAGTTTGTAAGTTCAAATGAAACAGATTATCCTAAGAATCTAGTGCAGTGCTTAAATATACAATCTCTGACATGCTCTACCCATTTCATGGAAATCAGAGCAATGTCTAAATCTAAACTCAATATTTTGTGATGGACCTTTGGGTACCATCAAGAACTAAGTAGCTGCAATTTAGAAAGATGACTTGAATCTATGATACTTGGTGAACAGTACATTTAGAAAATCCATAAGAAACACTTAAAAGTGAACCTAGAAGCATCGTCCTCTGTTTCCAACAGTGTAAAATCTATCTGTGTTAGAGGGTCAAAAGCAACCTTGGCTCCTCAAGGAGATATAGGAGTTTGCTGGAAAGGCACAAAATCATATTGTACTTAGAGAGTTTATATGGTATTCATGACATATCCATCTGCATAAATGTGTTTACATGTAATAAACAATTGTGTTTAGTGCCAATAATTCCAGAGGGTATTAGTTTCTTCCTGGGTTTGTATTGTAACTCCTGGTAAAAGAATCATGAGACAATTGCACATAATTCTTTTTTATTCTCATTTTCCCTGAAGGTGAGTGTTGTGAGAAACTGAAAATCACAAATCACATTGCAGTTTTTGCCCCGTCGATCAGTGAACTCTGGACTCCATACTTCCATTTCTCTCAGATGCTGTTAGTGAAACAGGGCTGAAGACATGTCTTTGTAACTCATTCATGTCAGTCTGAACTTAATGGTTACTTAAAATACAGTTAGTGGAGGGACCATTCACAGGCTCTAAGGTATAATTATACATAGAATATCCCATATGTGTGGGATTGAAAACTACTGAGGGATCCAGGTACCAGTTACTCCAGTTGTCTGACAAACAGTGCTCCAAGATCATTATTTTTTGCCACTCAAACAAGAACACTTTCTGCTCTTTTTTTCCATGCTTTAACAGTTTTTTTTTTTTGAAAAGTTCCAACTACTCTAATGACTGAGGTATTAGTCTACCTTCAAGAGTAAACACCTGAGGATATTGTTCGTGGGGAGATGTGGGGGAAGGGACAGTAGGGATAAGGGGTTGGGAGGGTGTGGTCAAAGTTGCTATTCATGAGTTAAAAATAACTCTTTGGTAGAAAGTTCTATGGGCACCTTCATTTTTTCTTCTACTTACAACTGCTGTACAGAATGTTGGAGGAATGCCAGAAAGTATAACCCAGAAGCTCTTTATGGTGTATAATGTTTTGTTCTGACTCAGTTTAATCTTGTCCCTAACTTGTGAGAATGAATCTACTGGTGTTGGAAAAAGCAAAACATGAGAAAACCAAGGGTATGGCTTACAATTGCTACTTTCTGAGGCTCAGTTTTAAGTTTTCATTAAGACAATATGTGTCCTCCCCTCCTCTGTCAATAGACAAAGAGATACCTTGTTGGTGGTGTTGTATTTTTACTTCAGTCAGGGGCAGAATGGATGACAGTCCTCTGTTCATCCTAGTTTGATTGCCTGGCTTGGTGGCCAAAGCTGTCTTATGCCTAGGAAGCTGTCTTATGCCTAGGACTCATAATGAAGTGGAAACTTAAAAATTCTTTGGAAAGTCAGTTGTGTTGGATGGTGTTTCACTGAGGCAAACAAATGAAGGAGTGTCTTCCTGAAGTGGACACAAATGAAAGGTTGCTTTGCTAAAGCAAACACATGAAGGACATGTGATGAAGAATCCTTCACTTAACGACATGCCTGTAATGGATCACCTTATATCATGGTTGAACTCCCTTTGTCATGTCTCTATAGAAAGAAATACACCAAAAAACTTCTGGTGGAGTGCTAGTGGCTTCTTGCCACTTCAGGATTCCAGCTGATTAACAGAGTGATGTCAGCTGATAACAGACTCACATAGAGTTTTACCAAGACAGACTCACGTGCTGAGACAAGACAAGTGGTAAGGCAAGACTCATGGAGGACATGTGATGTTTGGAGGGAGTCTAAATAGGACCCAACAGACCAAGAGGAGCTTGCCTGTAGAGCTAGTCCTGCAATGCTTCTTTGTCTCCAGTCTTTGCTGATCTCCATTTTGATGAGAGAAGCACGACAAAGAACTTCTCCTGGTGTCCCTGCTGGTCCTAATTCCTCCTGCTAACTCAAGCTGATTCTAAGGCCAGGCTGTTTAGATCTTGCTACCACTGCTGCTATCCTGACACTACTAAACTGAATTGCTGAGTTCCTGACAAAACAGATGCAATTTGCTCCAAAGAACAATTTTTAAACAGGTCCACTTCACTCATATCCTAATAACCTTTCTTTCTAAAACCTCTGCTGGGTATTGGGCTAGAAGTGAGGTCAAAACATTTAAGAACAATCATTAAAAGTTAGTTGAGAAAAATTAAATCCTACACACAAATATTGAATCAAATCAAATCCAGGCAGCACAGTAAAGGAGGAGGAGGAAGACAGAGGCCGGTGGGCCACCATGCCACCCTCAAAGCTGCCCTCCAGCACAAATCACAGGCAGTCCATGGACACCAGCTTGCTATCATGCCAAGCAGAACAGTTGAAGGATGTCACTCCAGAGGTCCCCCAGCTTAGTGGCCAGCCTACAGTAGGATCCACCACAGTGTGCGAGTATGTGGTGGTCAGATGGGAGAGAAAGAGAAGTGGGGCAGCCTGAGCATTATGAAGAAAGATGGAACTGGAGACAGGAAGGTGGAAAGGAGTAGCCTGTTGTGAATGGTGAGCCCCACCATCTGTGACCATGCCAAGATCACAGCCATGTCTGACACCCTGGCTACACAGCAACTGGGTTTGGTGTAGATGCCCGTGGATCCTATTACCACTAGATAACATGGGGATGCCCTTCACCAGGGCAGCCTATGGGGACCATGTGGAGTCCAGGGCTTGTGCATAACTGGCTCCACCTCTCACTGGCAGCAGCAGATCCTGTCATTCACCCAGGTAGCACAGTGGAGCCTGCCCTGGTGGCAGAGATGTGGTAGAACTGGCCCTACCATTTGTCTGCCTTGGGTCCCTATCTGGGCTGGCTCGCCTGCATCTCTGCCTGTGCTGTCCAGGCAAGATCTTCTCTCGAGTGTTGATGACCCTGTTAGCAGTTTTCCAAACTGCTGGAGGTAGTAAGGCAGGAGGTTTCACCTCTGTGAACTAGCTTTGTAGTCTTGGGATCCAGTGTAGCATTAAGAAGAGCCGGTGCCCCACACCTTGCCCAGGCAGCACAGTAGTTCTGACCCTGGTTGAGATGGAGCTGGTGATCCAGCCCGTAATACAGGGTGAATGAGAGCTGGCTCCATTACTCATCTGGCATGAGATGTCACGGGTGCAGGGGTGATGCCCTTCCCCTCCCCTACCACAGCCAGGAAAGCTGGCCCTGGGGTCATGAGAACCAAATCGTTAGCCCTGTCCCCTCACTGTCTATAGCCCTGCACCTTGCCTGGGCAACACAGTGGAGCTGGTCCTGATGGTGAGGCTCAGGTGAGCCAACCCCAAGGGTGTGAGAGTGGGAGCCCTCACAGACTGCAGCACTTAGGAGAGGGTCCCATACCTTGATTGGGTAACAAAGTGGAGCTGGCTTTTGAGGCATGGGTCTGGTGCTGGTGAACTAGCACAGAGAACATGAGAGTAAGAGAGCTGATAGGCATCCTTGGGTGGCTTAGCTGGAGCAGTGCGAAGAGCTTGTTCTAGTGGTGTGAAGAAGGGAAAGCCTGAGGATTGACCAGCTTAGCTACCATCCAGGCTCAGATATAGAGTGTTGAATTGGTCTACCCCCAAATCTATATTGTCTGTGAACTATTGGGATGTGTGAAAGGACCAGTCCTTCTGTTTCAAAGCTTCAGGAACTCAATGAGACAGGACAACAGGATAACCAGAAAGAGCTGCGATGAGGGTTCAATACTAAGGTTGTCACAGAAGTCAAAGATCTCGAACCAGATCAATGACTCATTACAATAACCAGTTTCAAGTGAAGATGTATGGACAGAGGGATGTCCTTTGGGTCACACTGTGACATACTACACCTTCCATGATGGCATGCTTTCTATATTTTTTGTGTTGTTGTTTGTGTATGTGTGTATTTTTTTGGAAGGTGTTGCAAGAGTGAAGGGTAGATATTAGGGAATGGGGAGATGAGAGGAATTGGGGTGCATGATGAGACACTCATGAAGAATCCAAAAAAATGTTTTTTAAAAGAAAATATGTGGGCCAGTTTTCCTACTTGAGCATGACAGTATTCTTTCCCAACCTAGAAGGTTCTATTTCATAGGCATTAATCATTGGAAAGTCCAATGCTCTGGGCTATTCTCTCTCTCTCTCTCTCTCTCTCTCTCTCTCTCTCTCTCTCTCTCTCTCTCTCTCTCTCTCTCTCTCTCCCTCTCCTCCCTCTCTATCTTCCCCCCCTCACTCTCTTGCTCTCTCACTCTTGCTCTATGTGTGCGTGTGGTATCTGTCTCTATGCGTCTGTGTGTTTCTCTGTCTCTCTCTCTCTGAACAGTAAAGAAATGGTTCTACCACTGACATTGTAAATTGAGGGTTTATTGGAGAAATGATAGGCACGTCTACCTCTGCCTGGTTTTTTGCTCATCTCTTGTCAGTGGGAGCTCTGTGGGTTACTGCATTCTTCCACAGTACATCTTACAGTATGTCTTGAAAACCTCTGAAGTGGTCCATGGGTTCACTTTTTCCTCCCTCTTCTCATCTTCTTGGGTGAATTCTTTCGGAGAATCTTCTTCCATGTTCTGTTAGGTACAGCTGCTTCCACCTATTCAGGGAGTCTGCTCTGGCTAAGTGCGATCTATGACTGCTGGGGTTTGATTATGATTTATATCATTCAAGAGGATCTTTACCTGTATTGAAAGCATGGTGGTTCTGGTCTCCCATTTAGGTAAGAGGTGCTTTCATATCTTGGTCAGTTTAGAATTCAAGCTCCAAAAGGTGATATTATTTGTGAGGACTCTGCCACCATTGCTAAAAACTAAGCAAGCCCGTATTCCCTAGGAAGTCCTCAGTAGGACATGTTGGCTGAATCTCAATCCTAGCGCTAATATCTGGGGAACCTACAAATGAGACCTATTACCCAAGTTGATGAGGCCCAACTGTGCATATAGTTTTGGAAAGTTGAAAACTAACAGAGAACTAAGATCATCTGGTCCTTGTGGATTCTTAATTTACCCAACCAAAGTCTTACAAATATGTCTCCAGCCTTCATTGAAGGGCTTACAGTTTGTAGATATACCCTGGGAGCTGAGTTTTCCATACCTTGTAAAGGGTGCTCCAGTGGTTCATAGCCTGCCAAGCTGGGGTACTTGGCACTGAGTGTCCTTGAGTGCTAGGAAGCTGATCCGGATCCCTGAGCTCATTCCAGCTTGTCCTATGTATGCTCTTCGAGGCATAAAGCTGGTAGTCAGGATAGTCCGGGTACTAGTTTTTGCACTGGATAGAATTTGAATCATGAGAAATTTGTTAATCACTCTCTGAGCTCCCAGCATTACTGTTTCAGAGTGAATGAAGTGACTTCCTTAGACAACGATAACGTGAAATTCAAAGGGATAATGGAAAAAAATCACAATTTTTAAAGCAATACATGTTTGATAATTACAAAGGTAATTGCAGTCAGCTGCCTGCTGTGGGTACAAAGGTTTCTTCAGTCATATCTGGCTTGTGGATCTCTGTGTCCCCAGAATTCTTTCCAGGACTCTTAGCAATATTTTCTAATGAAAATATTGTGCATGTCATGGACAATAACATCATACTCATCAGAAAAGTAAAACCACCCCTAATTCCAACATCATGTCAAAATATATTCTATTTAGTATTGTGTTATTGAACTTAAGAGGATATTTTTTAAAAATTTGCATCTCAAAATGATGACAAATGTTAGAGTTAAAGCTTGCTCCAATTAGCTTGAATTAGTCATATGCTGTGCATATGTACTTCAAAACGTTGTAATCATATATATATATACATATATTAAACATACGCATGCACACACATACACAGACACATATTCATATTCATATTCATATAAATAATTTGTCAGTTAAAATGGTTGCAGAGAAATAGATCAGAATTTTAGTTTTTGTGGTAAATCTTCAACGTAAACTCAAATTTTGGGGGATTGATTCTGGCTTATGGTCTGGATTGTGATGAGACAGAGGGTCATTACAGAAGGGCACAGAGGGCAATTCCACTCACCCCGTGGGGACCAGGAAGCACAGAAGGAAACAGGAGGGGCCCATTGACAAGGTGACCTGCAGAAAATTCAGGTCGTAACTTATTTCCTATGATTGAGCTCCACCCCTGAAGGTTTCCCCCTCCTTTCAGAGTAGCACTGCCATACGGAGACCAAGGCTTCAGCACAGTAGTAGTGTTGGGTTTGGGGTGGAAGGAAGCCCAGAAAACTCACTTCGGAGACAGAAACTTAAAAATGAAAGCTTTATTTTCTGCACGTTCAGAGAGTAGCCAGTTTGGGATCTGAACTGCATCCCAAAGGGAGATTGTACAACATTTTTATAGGATTGGAACACAAATTGAGGGATCGAGGTAGACTGTTGCATTGACCAATCGTATTTTGACACAAGGGATTAAGCAAGGAAGTTATGATTGGTGACTGAGCCTTATCCAAGTCATCTGGCTTCAAGGACCTTGAGTCAGCTTTTGCAGCCAGGTATTTTCCTGGACTCTGATCTGGAATTTTAGAATGATAAGGGAACAAAGGAGTGGGCAGGCTGCACATAGTCAGTTAAGTCAAGACAAGAAGCACATTTATGACTTGTGTGCCTTACTTAATTTGGATAATGGAATAACTGGTATCTTCTCTCTGAGCAGGACAGGAGTTGGGTTCCAAGTCCTGGGAACATGAATTCAGTTTTGATCATGCCAGCAGGGTGGAACTAGTTCCTGCAATGGCTGAAACCATGAGACTACCTCTTAACAGTGGGAGCTGTAATCAATTCACAACTGAGGAATGCAAACAAACAAAAAAAGACTTCAAAGTTTGTGATCTACGGCTAGGAGAGCTAAGCATGGAAGGCCCCTCCCAGATAAAGTGCTGAAAGGTAATGGAAGGGTAACATTACCCACAGCATCATGGACTGGCAGGGTTAACCTGAGAGGTGCCAGGTCACTTCTCCTTACCTCCGCATGAGGTAGAGAGTGCCAGGTCCTGTCATGCTCTGGCCAGCATACCTTAGGTATGCGTCATTTTGTTTTTGAGTCTCTGGAGACAAGGAGCTTTGTGAGCTCAACCACCATGAGATGGACTCAATGCCATGTTTAGTTTGTTTGGTTTGTTCTTTGCCAGGGCAGTGAACTTTGGTGATGAGGAAGACTATATTTTAATGTTGTTCAGTAAATAGTTGTTCTGGAAGAACTGGGAGTAGATCTGGGGAAAAAAATGTGGGGAAAAAAATAAGGAGATCCATTTTTCCATTATGGGAAGCTGAGGAAGCCCTGAGTGGCTGTGTGTTATTGACAAGATGCTTTAGACCCATGGGAATTGGCAAAGTTTTCTGGTCCCGGTGGAATGTTGACAGAGCGCATAGAGAGCATTCTTCTCCTGGATGTTTACAGCCTGAGACTTCTGACTGACAGAGACCTCCTGTGGAGCCTAACTAACTCTTTCCTCTGTGCTTACATAATACACTGAGGTCCTGGGGTTGTTGTGTTACAGATGTGCTTGACTGATTCCGTGCATGTGTCTGTCCTTTCGTAGTCCCTTCTTCGTAGTCAGGTTTCCTGGACCAAGCCTTGCTGGCCATAGAACTGTATATGGTTGTCCCTGTTTAGTCACTTGATATGCTTTGGGCAATGGAATTGGAGGAAGTATTGACATCCCTGTGTGAAATGCGAGTTAAGAAGGCAGTGGGTTTTTGACCTTCACATGTTCATTCTGGCAATTTTGTGTCATGTATACATACATCATACCCTGAAGCACAATCCAAGTAAAACAAACACTTAAAAAGGCAGAAAGGAGAGAGGAGGAAAGAGCTGTGATAGACATTTTAGGGCTCAGTCATCTGAAGACTTTGATCTGAAGTCTTTGTTTCATTTGAGAAAGGTTCCATGTACCATTTTCCATTTGACCAATGTACAAAATATGAAGTTGCCCATTTTTCATCATTTTTACATGTAAAGCAGGTACGCAGCATTAAATACATTTACCAAACTGTGTAAAGATTACCCCTGTCCATAGCACTTTTTGTCATTCCAAATGGAATCACTGAATTCTTTTTAAAAGAAAAAAAACGGCCATTCCCATATTTTGAGTGGTTAATATTTTATATGTGTGCCAAGGTGGCTGATTAAAATATTTTCATTGATGTTCATTCTGCACTTCCCCTGACCCTGATTCAGACTCTGAAAAGAATTTATTTCTGAGATAAAAACACATTGCCAGCCCTTAATGTCAATCTTTGTCCTTTGTCAAGGTTTAGGCTCACTGGAAAGCCTCTCTGGGGAAGACAAGAGGAATGTGAAGTGACAGGGACAGGAGAGAAGGCCAGACAATAAGTAGAGAGGAGAAGAGAAAGTAGGGAAACTGACTTGGGTCTGGATGGAGGTATCTACGCCGAGTATAAACTTTTTCTTTCTTTCCATTGTTGTGCCCCACCCTGTTCTGCAGTTTCTAGTGAGCATGCCAGCAGCTGATAGGGCACAGACCCCGAACTGCCAGGAAGCCACCAGACATCCAGGAGCTGCATCAGTGGAGACAATGCAGACCTCATGGCAAACAGGATGGCCTGAGTGTGGGAGGCTCTGCATCCTGTTTCTACGTCACTTACAACTTTAGACTGGCAGGTGAAGAATTCTAGCACTGACAGGGATTCAGTTTCCCACCTAGCTGGGGACTCATTGAATCTGACTTATAGATATATCAGGGACAGGGAGATGAATGACAAGCTGGGCATGCTCAGTGCACCTGCCAGCTCAGTGCTATATCGAGCAGAGTTGAAGACCAGAAAAGTTTTTGCTGTTAGTCTAGTCCTGGGTTCAGTGAGAGTCTGTCCTAACGGATAGTGACAGAGCAGGACATCAAGTTGCTGGATGCCCTCTGGTCTTCTGTGTTTATGGGTGTGTGTATGCATACCAACCCCGCACATACCAAAAAAGAAAAATAAATAAAAAGAAAGTAGAGTGGTGTGCCTGAGTTTGTTGGTTAGGTGTCTAATACTTATTCATTGCATCCTAGTCTTGAGGATGGTCTATGAATATCCTCTTCTCAATCAAAATTAAGAGTGTTGCAACTTTGGCAAGGCCATTCGTTTAGAAGCCAACATAGCTGGTCATGTTCAACTCTGTACTTCTCAGAATACAATCAGAAAGGTTCTTCAGAGCACAGGCACATGCTTGAAACACCTTTTAACAAAGTCTCTCATTATAAAGGACACAAGAAGCTATTCAGGTTATTATTATTATCATTATTATTTTATTAGCATTATTATTTTGAGACATGGTTCCAAGCAGATCAGACTGTCTGTGAAACTTGCTATGTAGCCAAAGATTACCTTGAACTTCTACTCCTTTGATCCTCCTGTCTCCACATTCTAAGTGCTAGGAGTACAGGCAACAGCACTCTACCCAGTTTATATAGTATTGAACCTAGGATATTATACGTGTTAGGCAAAAAACTATACCCACAAAGCTACATTCTCAGTCAAGACAAAAGAAAAGAAATGAACTGGTGAAGATACTGTCTTTTAGTTCATGTGTTTTTCAGTATCCATTGCCTTAGGGCCTGAAGAAGATTTCTTCTTATTTTTTTTCTTTCTTTTTTTTTTTTTAGATTCTGTCTTCAATGAGCTTCAGCCAGTGATTTGCAAAATCAAAATGTACTGATTGAAAAATAGTTAAAGAGCATATTAAAAAACCAACACATTGTGATACCACCAGCAGCTAAACTCTAATAGAAGTGGTAGAAATGGACGGATAAAAAGACAAAATGGATTAAACTTGATAAGTCAATATTGAAAAATAACCCAAAGAGCCTAATCTTAGTAAAGAAACAAACTCTGGGTAAATGTAATCGAGAAAATGGAAATAAATGTTAAGTTCATATTAGAGATCAGAAGAGTAACCTTGCAAATAAGGCATAAGAAACACTGCTACTGTAGCCAAAGTTGTACTGGTGAAGTATCCCTATATGT
Source organism: Tokudaia tokunoshimensis (assembly GCA_036184795.1). Lineage (NCBI taxonomy): Eukaryota > Metazoa > Chordata > Mammalia > Rodentia > Muridae > Tokudaia > Tokudaia tokunoshimensis. The sequence goes on along the minus strand of BTHU01000014.1, from coordinate 67,141,050 downwards.
AACAGATGCCAGATTCTTTGCTCTTCCCTGCACAGCTGGGTCCTTGAAGGCTGAGTCCTTCTTGCTCTATCCCCAGGCCATGACCAAACACCATACAAAGGCAAACACCATACTTTCAGCATTTGAATGGCTTTCACTAAATATCAGTGAGGTTTGTCTCACCTCACTTAAACCTGAAAATGACTGATCGACATGGAAACATGAATAGGAGAATTACATAGCTCATGATTGGAAGCCATTATAAGAACCTATTGCTACAGGAAGGTTTGAGAGTTATTTAAAACTTAAAATGTGCAGGCATTATTGCACAGGATAATTTATTTTATAAAATTGTTTAACTTCAAATTATAAAGCTAGCATATTTTTGGCTTGCTCAGCCTGTTTTCTTACAAAACCCACCAATGGCACGACTCATAGAGGGCTGGACCCTCCCCGAAAAATAACTACTTAAGAAAATGACCTAAAGGCTTGCATACAACTCAATCTTATGGAAGCATTTTCTTAATTGATGTTACTTTCTCTAGGATGACTCTAACTTGTGTCAAGTTGACACACAATACCAGCCAGTCCATCTGACCCCTTGTCAACTTGACACACAAGTACATCACCCTTAAGCCACAATCTTTCCTTTCTCATTCATTCCTAAAATCTCACATTTAAAACATAAATAGCTTTAAAAGTCCCACCATCTTTACAAATTTAAACACATTAAAAGTTTAATCTCTTTTCTTTAAAAATCTAAAATCTCTTTTAAATATTCAAAGTCTTTCAGCTGTAAGCTCCTGTGAAATCTAAAATTAAGCTAAGTGCTTTTCCTAAGAGGGAAGGACCAGGGCACATTCCTAATCTGATCAAAGTATAATCAAATTTCAACAGTGTAAATAACTTAATGTCCAATTACCTGTGTTCATTCACTACATTCTGGTCTCCTACAAAGGGTTTAATCACTTCTTTGTCTCTGTCTTCTGCAGCACATACCACGAACAAAAGTCAAGTTGGGGAAGAAAGCATTTACACCTCCACAGAATTGTTTATCTTAGAAGTCAGGACAGGAACTCAAACAGGGCATGAACCTGGAGGCAGAAGCTGATGCAGAAGGTTGAAGAAGGTTGCTTGCTTCAACGGCTTGCTCACCGTGCTTACTTATAAAGAACAAGACCACCAACCCAGGGATAGCACCACTCACAGGAGGCTTGCCTAAGTCTGATCTTATGGAAGACTTTTCTTAATTGATATTCCCTTCTCTCAGATGACTTTAGCTTATGTCAAGCTGATACAAAACTATCCAGCACAGTGGATGTATCACCAATCTATGCCGGATGAAAGAAACATTGCAAAGTTAAACCTTCAGGATTTTACTGGTGGAAAAGTCTAGTTTTAAACATAGCTTTTGTTTTCTTCTTATCATAGAATCTGATGGGCCTTCCTGAGACGGTGTGCAGGGCCTGTTTCCTTATTTGCTCCTACTGTAGCAATTACATTTCCTTTGAGTCAATTTTAGGTAGAAATCACCTCAGTATAATGGTCATTTTGATTTATTTAAAGTAGGCATGATTTGTTGTTTCAAGGTAAATTCCACCACCTGGAAGTCATAGCCTGTGGTTATATGCTGTGTTGTGTTGCGTTTGTCCCTGTGGATCATAAAATATCATTCTTTACTGTTAAGTAACTTGTGGTCTGCTCAGGTAGGTATGTACCATTCTGTAGTTAATCACTTTGTTAGTTAATTGGCAGATCTCCAACTTCTTCTACAAGGCAAAAAGGAAAGGCTCTCTTTAAATAAAGGTGGAATTTTATACTAAGTATTATATTGTGGAACAACTGGCCCACAAATTAGGTCTCACAAATTCAGTGGTTTTTTTTTGTGTGTGTGATATCCATAAAAAGTTCTTAACATTTTAAGATCCTGAACCTCCTTTTTTTGAATGTCAATGAATATGAAGTCACTGGGCCTTCTGCCTATGAGAGGAAAGGAATGTATACAGTTTCCTCTCTCTCTCTCTCTCTCTCTCTCTCTCAAACACACACACACACACACACACACACACACACACACACACACACACAGACACACACAGAGATCTAAAACCTGCATTTCATTCTGGGGGGACAGCCTTAAGTATTCTGATGTATTTTTTCAGAGACCCTGGTTATCTATGATCTCTTGTTCTAAGCAATTGTGAATCCAATTAATTGTACAAGGTGTTCTTAAAACTAGCACTGAATTTCAGTTCTTAAAATACAGAAATACAGTTTCAAAATGTCTAGGGTTTTTTTTTTGATGTTGGGATGACTTAGTAGGAATGGCTTCAAATATTTTTCACATGACAATTTTGTCACATCTCCTGAATGGGAAATGTTTTTCTGGTTACAATGAGATGAAATAAGTACTCTTATTATTTCCTAAAATCATTATATCCCAGGACTGTCTTCCATAACCTGTCATTTGAAGTCTCTCTGATCTATGTGATCATTTAAATACTTCTAGAATAACAATATTCTGTTTAGCAATTGAGGTTTCTTCCTGAATACATGAAATAAGTCTATATTTCATTTTCCAATATATTGAAAGAACTCTGGGTTCTCTTTTCTTTTTGATGGACTCAACTGAATTCTCAAAGAGAGTTGAGCAATTTATTGTCCCCCATATAATTCTGTCTCTCTGCAGAGATGGTGTGGCAATTATCTTGATTGGAGATGTGCCAAGAGTGTACTTAGATTGCACTTTAGTGATATTTTGGAAAGAGAGCTTTATTTTGTAGAATGCATAACAGCATCACAAAATTATTTACTTCTACAAAACTTTTCCTAGTATTCTACAAAAGTGAGATTGAGTGTCTCTCCACCTGCACTCTATGTGGATTGATACAGATTCTGGCACATCTGCTCATGGTCAGTGCTTCTGGAGCCACTCCCCTGCAGACAAACTGGAACCTCCAATTTACAATAATGGAGCATTAGAGGCCAGGCCATTCAGAAGATGTAAAAAGATTGTCATGTGAAAAATATTTGAAACCATTCCTACTAAGTCATTCCAACATTAAAAAAATAATAATAAAATAAAAAATAAAGAAAACTTTAGACATTTTGAGACTGCACTTCTGTATTTTAAGAACTGAAATTTAGTGCTAGTTTTAAAAACACAAACAATTAATTGGACCCACAATTGCTTAGAGCAAGGGATCATGGATAACCAGGGTCACCAAGGACACTTATCAGGATGCTCAAGGCTATTGCCCAGAACTGAAGTGAAGTGCATGGGTCATGTATAAGAAAGATTGTGTCAAACCAGCAGAGTATATAAGGTCTCCTTGGCTGAAGCAGATAGAAGGGTCATGCTGAGAAAGAGGTGGGATTCCTAGATTATGCAAATAAATGGAGTAGGCAGGACACAAAAGAGTTGAGAAGCTTCCTCAACTGACAGTAAACACAACAGAACTTTCAGTCTTGAATAACTTCAAGTTAGCTTTAGAACATCAGATGCAAGTGTGTGCCTTGAATCACAAAGACTCAGGAAGAGGAGAAAGTGGGAGGGAGCAGAAGAATGGGTGTGTGTGTGTCAATGTTTCCCAAGTCCCTAAAGAAGAAAGACTGAATGAGAGAAGAAGGAATGGTGTCCCCAAACCTTTGTAGAAATTGAAAAATAATTACTTTCCACCCTTCCAGATATCATACAGTGCAACCTGTTGTCAGTGGTTGTGGAATACTGTGTGTATGGGGGGGATGTTTACATGTATTTAGTGTGCATTATATTTGTTCTTCCTTCTGTATATAATGTTCTTCATATTGGTTTAAGCCACTGAGTCATTCATTCTTTAGAGGTAGTCAGTGCATGACCAATAGCAACATTTTGGGAACTGTCTTGTTGCTAGCTAGCTTCTGTCTTTGAGCAGAAAGGAAAGCATTAGACCTTTGTTCGCCCTGGTAGCATGAAGCTCCTGGGTAATGGCAAACTGAAGTTTACTTCCTGTTCCAAGTCCCAGGAGCGCAGGTGCAGGTCGGCTATGATCCAAAGACAGTATTTCAGCTGTAACTATTTGTGGTAAAGTCTTAGTGTCCATCTCCAGCACTTTTTTCTTTCTGCTTCCCTCACCCTGTTCTAGATAGTCACAATTTTCTGTGATCTACTTTGTGCCATATGGTAGAGCCAAGCAGCCGTAGTGGTGTAATGGATTCAGGGATATTTAACCCATTCCAACTGTGAGTTAAAAATCTGACCCACTTGCCTGATACATTCTGTATGGCACATTCCCAGTGTATCCCAAGCTCTCCTCCTCTCCAAGACACCTAGTGATCCTAGTGTGAACATCAAGTTCTATAAGGAGATGTGTGGCTCTTAGGTTCAGGACCTTCTTATTCAAGTGAGACTAGGTGGCACACAGTGTATTGGAAAGTGGAAGGGATTTCTTGCTTAAGTCCTTGAAAGGTAGGAGCCAATGCTACTCATTTATGAGAGATTTCTGATTCTCAGTTTCAGAAACCACTTCCTCTTTGCTGCCTGCCATTTCCACCACCACAATGAGTTTTAGCAGTGTGTTACTGACTTTCCTGAGAGACAGACTCTGAGCCTTCCCCATATTTGTTCTAATCACAGTAACTAGCTGATCCTTTGGCCTGTCATGGTTTCTTTGTAAAGCTGTGGTAAAATGAGAGGACATGAGAGGTAGGGACTGGGGAGAGAAGAAAGAGGGGAAGCTGCTATTGGGATGTAAATTAAACCAATAAATTAATCTAAAAAGAATATAAATATAAAAATAAAATAGACTCGTTGAGTTTGTTTACATCTAAACTTACATACTTCTTACTGGGGCTCAGTGGTAGAGTAGTTGCTTAGCATACATAAATCCCTGGGCCTAATCCACACACAGTGTCCCACCATTTTCTGCAAATAAAAAAAACCCCAAAAAAACCAAAAATAAAATTGCATATCCTTAATGGCAATCTACATAATCAATGTCCAAAACTTTCTGAAAGAGTGCTACATGGAACGTAATACAGAAAATGTGGGCATCTAGTGAGCCTCTTCACATGTCAAATTGGGTGCTAAAGTTTTTACAATGAGATTCTTATTTAATCTTACAGTGACCCTTGAAGTGGATAGATTGTTACCCTCTCATCAAAAGAGAAAACTGAGGTTCGAGAAGGGAGTCTTAAGAAATTCAGAGTCTGTCCCATGTGGCAGTAAATGTAGGCAATAATATAATAGGAAGATGGAAATCCCAGGGACTATCAGTTTGGCCTCACACAAGGCTTCCAGTTGCTAGGGCTGTCTGGAAAAGCAATAAGCTCTCTGCCCTTGGAAATAATTTGTAGTCAAAGGATAGAAAATTATTTGCCAGGAGCATTACTGAGGAGTTCAAGGACGAGAATGTCAAGTGTTTGAAAGACTGCACTTTAATCTGAGAGTTACCTCGGTGCTTTACATCCTTCTGCATGTCTTCATATGCCCTGATCCACCGACCTAACCACCTCAGTGTTTATAGGGTCTGTTTTATTCGCTAATTCAAGGTATATGTCAGTCTCTCTGTTGGAGGCAAGTTCACAGAAACACAGGACATTTAGTTAATTTTTTTGCTTTGAAAAGAAAGTTAAGTTTCAATTAGAAGTAAAAAAACAAATAAAATAAAAATAGAATGGTTCCAAAGTAAAGGTTTTTGAAAGTCAAATATAAGCTAGAAGTATTTGAAGCAACTGGCTCGGCGTTCTCTTTGCTGTCATTTTTTTTAATTCATTCTCTCTCTCTCTCTCTCTCTCTCTCTCTCTCTCTCTCTCTCTCTCTCTCTCTCTCTCTCTCTCTCTCTCTCTCTCTCTCTCTCTCTCTCTCTCTCTCTCTCTCTCTGTCAGAAAACCATCTGCCCACCCACCCCACCACAGGCAGGCAATCCTATAAAGAAACTTTTTTTAAGAGTCTATGGGAATATTTCTCAACCCAGACAGAAGAATGGCCAGAGGCCAACATTCATTTGAGGGTCTCTTCCCACTTCATTCTTCTTGGCTGGTCCATTGCTAGACCCCTCTTAAAAAAGCCTTATTAATAAGTACATTGATGCATGACCGGCAGCATTCAAGAAACTCCTGTGCTTTCTGGTCCGAAAGAACAGCCAGGAAGTACCTCTGTGTGACAGAGAACACGGTGAACACACTGCGTTCTTCCTGAAAAGAAGCAGGTTTCTCAGTGACTTCATTTGTTTCAGGACTCTGACACCATTTCAATGGGTGAGCAAGCTCCTCTGCACGGTGGCTTTGCTTCAGTTAACCCTGTCCTGTGCTTTTCTCATGTGTTCCTTTTCTCTGCTGCTGACATCCTCCCATGATTCAACCTCTTAGTATAGAAGACGCAACCCCTGCTCAGCCATTTCTGAACTGACTTCCCTCTTTCCTCAGTTGGAGAAGTGATAGTAAGCAGGTTGCTAGATCTCAGACAATCCATTACCACTGTGACAGATCTTAAAATATACCTCAGTAGTGTGTGTGTGTGTGTGTTTGTGTGTGTGTTCTTCTGTAACAGAGTACCTGGGACTGAGTACTTTATAAAAATGGGAATGTATTTTACAGAGTTTGGAGGCAGAACATTCTGATGAAGGTGGCAGGAGAGTTAAAAGAACCAGTCTTCCCTTCCAAGATAACATCTTGTAAACAGCATCCCTCAGAAGGAAGGAACACTGTGTTCTTGTGTGGGTGAAGATAAGAGGACAGCAAAGCCATTACAAAACTTCTGTTACCCTATTCACAAGGCAGGTCCATCAAAGCCTAAAGGCTCCTCATAACCTTACTTTCCAATGCATTGTCTGAGCCATGAAGTTTCCTACACACAGATACAAAAAGGGAATGAAACAATCAAAACCAGCAACATACTTTTAATTATTGGCTCTTGCTCTAGGGTGCCTTAGATAGGTCCATCAGCACGCTTAAAGGAGAAACCTAAGGTATACATGAATTATGTGCTTTTCAAGGCTTATACAATGATTGAAAGCCAGCTTTTTCTGAGCAGGCTAGACTCCGAATTGTTCGGCATTGCACTGTCCTCTGTGATCTGACCTGTTGACCTGATAGTGTAGCACAGCATGTTAACACATCTGATGCCTGTGTTTCCTTTCTTTTTACATTTATTTAGCTCTGTTTTTGAGAACATGATATATGGACAGTCTTACTTTGCACTTCTTTCAGCTCCTCCTCCTCTTCTCTGTGCTAAATTCATGGTCTCTTCTTTAGTCATGTACATCTGTATATACAACCTTCTGAGTTCATAGCATTGTTTATATATATATATATATATATATATATATGCATTATAATCACATATCCATTATATACATGTATCTATTATATATCATATATACATATGATATGTGTATGTATATATGTATATTGGATGATGTATGTGAGAACTTGTCCAAGGAGGAACCTAATTCTCCCTCTCTTAGTAGCCATTGTCCACCTATAGCTCCTCATCTAGGGGTGACATCTTCTACAATTTCTCCTACCCATGTTGGCAAGTCAACTGATATTGTCATTATGCACTTGTTTATGCCACGTAGCACATTATCGGGATTTCATGCGGGTCTTTTTTTTTTGTAGTGATGACTGCATGTACGGCACTGTCCTTCTTTGCAGTTCTGTGAAAGTACCATCCAACCCCTAATTTATGTGTATATGACTGGGCACTTGATATGGCTTCTGGCATCAAATAGAAATGATTGCTTTTCAGACAAAAATTATTTTCGTGGAAAAACAATCTCTGCTTGGAAATACACCTTTCAAAACACCTCATATGTTTAAAGATGTGACCTTGCATGTGCACTGTCCTCAATGGCTCTGAGTAATAATTCCCAGGATTGTGAGTGTTCACTACACTGGCTTATACACAGTATGCCCTGCAGCTATTGAGAACAGAACCAACACACTACTCTTTAAGTGGTATCAAAGTGATGCTATTTTAATATTATCATTGTCCTAGTTTCATTTCAGTTGCTCTAATAAAAAAATACTGACAAAAATTAACTTAGGGGACAATAGATTTATTTTAGCCCTCAATTTCAGGTTACTGTCCTTCAAAGTAAAGAAATGAAGGTGGCAGGAACTTGTAATAATGAATCACATTTTTCCGGGTGAAGAGCAAAGAGAAATGAATGCATACGTGTGTGCGTGCTCAGTTGATTGATTGGTTGTTCTCCACTTGATATCTCCACTCATTGGCAATTCACAACAACTTTCTTAGGAAATAGTGTTGGTCACAGTAGCCTGGGTCTTCTCACATTGATTATCTTAACTGAAACAATCCCTCACAGAGATATATGCAGGCAAATTCAATATAGTCCCTCATTTAGGCTTTCTTTACAGAGTATGACTCTAGGCTGTGTTTAGTTGATAATTAAAGCTAACCATTCATGATGATTGCTGCAAGTTGTTAGGTCTTATTTATTTAAAAATAACTCTACATTTATAGAAAATGCAAGATAAACAGATATTCCAGAAATTAATAATTAAAAGTATAACAGATTAGATGCTAACAATAAATATTAATAAGATGTATGGCTTGCCTAGTAGATATGAAAATTAAACAGTCTTGGAACAAAGACCTCTGTCCTACACATCTCTCTTCTAGCTTACTCAACTTTTATGAATCTACTGAACCCTTGCCATGCTTGATATAGATATCAAGATGTCTATATGATATCATAGGTACTTGATATCAAGAGGCCCTGTCCTGTCACAGGATTTAGGGAACAAGGTATATTCATTCAGACGTGCTCCACACCTACTCAAAAGCCTCATGTGAGCTTTGATGAGATCAGTCTATGCCACTGTTTTTGAAAATTTCCATGGTGAGTCACTGTTGTTAAAAGAAAGTGCATTGTCTTCAAATGGTTTCTCTGGGAAAACAGAGGTTGGGCCACCTTGTAGAAGGAAAAATATTTTGGAAGGAAGTATACTTGTGCTAGCACCAAGAGGACTGATTTACTTTTCTGATGATTTTTAAATATGTTAATTCAGTTATATTCCCTAACTATTTACATATATACTTATTTGGATTTCAATGTAAAATTATTTTTTTATTATTAATAGTTTTTTTTATTTTCTAAGTTATTTTATTTACATTCCAAATGATTTCTCCTTTCCCATTTCCTCCCTCCCCGAAAGTCCCATAAGCCCCCTTCCCTCCCTCTGTTCCCCATTCAACCCCCTGTCGCTTCTCTGTCCTGGCATTCCCCTACATCCAGTCTTTCCAGGACCAGGGGTCTCTCCTTCTATCTTCTTGGATCTATTGATATGCGAATTGTGTCTAGGGTATTCCAAGATTCTGGGTTAATATCCCCTTATCAGTGACTGCATACCATGTGTGTTCTTTTGTGATTGGGTTACCTCACTAAGGATGATATTTTCAAGTTCTGACCATTTGCCTAGGAATTTCGTGAATTCATTGTTTTTAATTGCAGAGTAGTATTCCATTGTATAAATATACCACATCTTCTGAATCCATTCCTCCATTGAGGGACATCTGGGTTCTTTCCAGCTTCTGGCTATTATAAATAAGGCTGCTATGAACATAGTGGAGCATTTGTCCTTATTGCATGCAGGTAAAGCCTCTGGGTATATGCCCAGGAGTGGTAAAGCAGGATCCTCTGGAAGTGTCATGCCCGGTTTTCTGAGGAACCGACAGACTGTTTTCCAGAGTGGTTGTACCAACTTGCAATCCCACGAGCAGTGGAGGAATGTTCCTCTTTCTCCACATCCTTGCCAACAACTGCTGTCTCCTGTGTTTTTGATCTTAGCCATTCTGACTGGTGTGAGGTGGAATCTCAGGGTTGTTTTGATTTGCATTTCCCTAATGGCTAAGGATGTTGAACATCTCATAAGATGCTTCTCAGCCATTAGATATTCTTCAGGTGAGAACTCTTTTTTTTACCTCTGTACCCCATTTTTTAATAGAGTTATTTGGTTCTCTGGAGTTTAACTTCTTGAGTTCTTTGTATATATTGGATATTAACCCTCTGACAGATGTAGGGTTGGTAAAGATCATTTCCCAGTTAGTTGGTTGCCACTTTGTCTTCTTTGAAGGTCTGATAGAATTCTGCACTAAAACCATTTGATCCTGTGTTTTTTTGGTTGGAAGACTTCCAATGACCACTTCTATTTCTTCAGAGGTTATAGGCCGGTTTAGATGGTCTATTTGATCCTGATTTAATTTTGGTATTTGGTATCTGTCTAGGAAATTGTCCATTTCCTCCAGATTCTCTAGTAGTGTTGAATACAGGCTTTTGTAGTAGGATCTGATGATTTTTTGAATTTCCTTAGTTTCTGTTGTTATCTTTTCCTTTTTGTTTCTGATTTTGTTAATTTGGATACTGTCTCTGTACGCTCTGGCTAGTCTGGCTAAGGGCTTATCTATCTTGTTGATTTTCTCAAAGAACCAACTCCTAGCTTTGTTGATTCTCTGTATGGTTTTATTTGTTTCAACTTGATTGATTTCAGCCCTTAGTTTGATGATTTCCTGCCTTCTACTCCTCTTGGGTATATTTACTTCTTTCTGTTCCAGGGCTTTCAGGTATGCAATTAAGCTGCTAGTATATGCTGTCTCCCATTTCTTTTTGGCGGCACTCAGGGCTATGAATTTTCGTCTTAGCACCACTTTCATTGTGTCCCATAAATTAGGGTATGTTTTGCCTTCATTTTCATTAAGTATTAAAAAGTCTTTGATTTCTTTCTTTATTTCCACCTTGACCAAGTTATCATTGAGTATTGTTCAGCTTCCATGTGTATGTGGGCTTTCTGTTGTTTTTGTTGCCATTGAAGACCCCCCTTATTCCATAGTGATCTGATAGGAGGCATGGGATTAGTTCTATCTTCTTATATCTGTTGAGGTCTGTTTTGTGACCAATTATATGGTCGATTTTGGAGAAGGTACCATGAGGTGCTCAGAAGAAGGTATATTCTTTTGCTTTAGGATGGAATGTTCTCTATATATCTGTTAGTTCCATTTGGTCCAAGGCTTCAATTAGATTCACTGTGCCCTTGTTTAGTTTCTGTTTTCCTGAACAATCCATTTCAGAGAGCGGGTTGTGAAGTCACCCACTATTATTGTGTGAGGTGTAATGTGTGCTTTGAGCTTTAGTAAAGTTTCTTTTAGGAATGAGGGTGCCCTTGCGTTTGGAGCATAGATATTCAGAATTGAGAGTTCTTCTTGGTGGATTTTTCCTTTGATCAGTATGTAGTGTCCTAGTGTGTCTTTTTTGATGACTTTAGGTTAAAAGTCAATTTTATCTGATATTAGGATGGCTACTCCAGCTCATTTCCTGAGACCATTTGCTTGTAAAATTGTTTTCCAGCCTTTTCCTCTGAGGTAGTGTTTGTCTTTGACAATGAGGTGCATTTCCTGCACACAGCAAAATGCTGGGCCCTGTTTACGTATCCAGTCTGTTAGTCTATATCTTTTTATTGGTGAATTGAGACCATTGATATTAAGAGAGATTAAGGAATAGTGATTATTGCCACCTGCTAGTCTTGATGCTATCTTTATGTTTGAGTGGTTATCTACTTTTGGGTTTGATTCAAGAAGGTTACTATCTCGTTTTTTCCAGGGTGTAGTTTCTCTCCTTGTATTGGCAGTTTCCACCTATTATACTTTGTAGGGCTGGGTTTGTGGAAAGATATTGTGTAAATTTGGATTTATCATGGAATATCTTGGTCTCCCCATTTATGGTGATTGAGAGTTTTGCTGGGTATAGTAGTCTAGTTTGGCATTTGTGTTCTCTTCGAGTTTGCATGAGATCTGCCCAGGATCTTCTGACTTTCATAGTCTCTGGTGAGAAGATTGATGTTGTTTGGATAGGTCTTCCTTTATATGTTACTTGGCCTTTTTCTCTTACTTCTCTTAATATTCTTTCTTTCTTTAGTACATTTGGTGTTTTGATTATTATGTGACGGGAGGTATTTCTGTTCTGGTCCAGTCTGTTTGGAGTTCTGTAGGCTTCTTGTATGTTCATCAGCATCTCTCTCTTTAGTTTAGGGAAGTTTTCCTCCATAATTTTGTTGAAGATATTTACTGGCCCTTTAAGTTGCAAATCTTCACTCTCATCTATACCTATAATCCTTAGGTTTGGTCTTTTCATTGTGTCCTGGATTTCCTGGATGTTTTGGGTTACACGTTTTTTGCTTTTTGCATTTTCTTTGACTGTTGAGTCGATGCTTTCTATGGTATCTTCAGCACCTGAGATTCTTTCTTCCATCTCTTGTATTCTATTGTTGATGTTTGCATCTATGACTCCTGATTTCTTCCCAAGGTTTTCTATCTCCAAAGTTGTCTCCCTTTGTGATTTCTTAGTTGTTTCTACTTCCTTTTTTTGATCCTGGATGGATTTGCTGAGATCCTTCACTTGTTTTTTGTGTTTTCCTGTATTTCTTTAAGATATTTTTGCAATTCCTCTTTCAGGATTTCTGCCTGTTGACCCAAGTTTTACTCTATTTCTCTAAGTGATTTTTGTATTTCCTCCTCATGGGATTCCATCTGTTGGTCCATCATCTCCTGCATTTCTTTAAGCAGTTCTCGTGTTTCCTTTGTAAGGGCATCTACCCGTTGATTTATTTCTTTAAGCGATTTTTGTGTTGCCTCCTTATGGGCCTCTATCAGTTGACCCATATTCTCCTGCATTTCTCTAAGCGATTTTTGTGTTTCCTTTGTAAGGGCTCCTACCCATTGATTCATGTTCTTCTGTTTATCTTTATGAGATTTATTTGTGTCCTTCTTGAAATCTTCTAATAGCATCATAAGAAGTGATTTTAAATCCAGATCTTGCCTTTCGGGTGTGATGGGGTATCCATGACTTGCTGCTGTTGGAGAGTTGGGTTCGGATGGTGCCATATTGCCTTGATTTCTGTTAGTAACATTCCTACATTTGCCTTTTGCCATCTGGTTACCTCTGGTGTTAGTTGGTCCTGCTGTCACTGGCTGTTGGTTAGACCTCCTGTGAGCCTGCAAGGCTATTTCTTCACCCCCTCCCCCCGGATTACCGGTATTCCCCTGGAACCAATTGCTAGGGCCTGCTGTGCTCCTGAGTGACTTTGGAGCCCTGATGTGCCCTGCCCCAAGTGATGTTATATTGGGGAATCCCTGCAAATCCAAAGACTCAGCATAGTTGATCCCTGGAGCAGAGGTCGCCAAGGGGAGGCTGGTGCACTCCTGCCCTGTGCGGGTGTGCTATCTCCCAGTGCAGGTTGGGGGGCTCCCTCTGCAGGGCAGATGTCCCACAGCACAGCTGGTGTGCAGGTGACCTCAGAACTGCCCAGCTCTTGGGAGCAGGGAGCACACAAGTTGGCTGAGACCCAAGTGATATTATGCTTGATTGTCCCTGCGTATGGAGGTCCCAGTTTTAAAATTATTTTGTAAATATGTTTTCAACCTGTCCTAATTTTGAACTTGATACAGCCTGGAATCATCTGAGATGAGAGTCTTAACTGAGGGATTGCCCAGATGGGCCTATGGGCATATCTCTGAAGGATTGTCTTGATTTTTAATTGCCAAAGTGGGGACCAGCCCACTTTGGGAGGCACAGTTCCCTGTACAGGTGGCCTGGGCTGCATGAGAAAGTCACCTAACCATGAACCTGCACTAGCCACTAAACAATACTCTCCATATATTTCTTGGCTGAAAGTTAGTTCCCTGGCTGGAGGTAATGCTTTGTGGAATAGCAAGTTGACTTGCCTTCAAGCTAATGCTTAAACTTTTGCTCCAAATCCCCTTAATGATGACTGTGACCTGGATGTGCAAACACAATAAATACTTTCCTTCCATAGGTTACTTTCAATCATGGTATTTGTCTCAGCCATGAATGAAGCTATAACATAGGCCCTCATTATTTATTTCAAGGTGATCAAAGTAAAGATTATCTTGGGTGGGACTGACCTGAGTGGGTCACACACTCTGCATGGTTTGGGCCTCAAGAATTCCAAATTGCTAACATCTCCCCAATTAATATTTCTCTTATTGAACTCTGACTGATGAAGTTATTTAACATATATAGAAAATATAGCTAGCCTCTGATGTTTCTTGCTTACGGGAGGAGCATTTAGAAGAAAAAGTGCTGCTTATCAGCTTCTTAGTCAAAAGAAATTAGAATCACAAAAACTTAGGGTTAGAAATTCAGGTCAAAGCAAAATAGATTACTTAAAATTTTCAGTCTGCTCAGTGAGATATGTATATTTTTCTTAAGAAAGAGAATGACCCTATGCATTTTATAGAAAAAAAATTTCTTCCAATGACTAACAACAATTACTTTCTAGTCTTCTTGTCCTTCCCTTCCTTCCTTTTTTCCTCTCCTCCTTTCTTCTGTTTTTCTCTTGTTCCAGTGAAGAATACATAGCAACCACACTTGAAGATTTCTCATAGCACATATAGGTTCTATTGAACTTTGATTCAGGTAGCTGATATTTATTTTTCCTCTTAGGAAATTATTTCAGACTTTTTGATAAAGCAGATATATCAAAGCCAAGAAGAAAGAACAAGAAATGGAGGGGCAGACTTGTGGCCCAAAATCATTTTCCATGTGGCATTTGCCATACTACTTATACTTGGGCTGGGCTGAGTTGTAGCTCCTAGAACCCCATACCCACACAATTCTGAAACACATTAGAGATCAGTATAGTGAAATTATTAATTAGGTATATTAAGCCTGAGGTATTATGTAAATTTTTACTTTATAAAATGAATTTTGTAAGCCTAAAGAAACAAAGTTTAAAACCTGCGTGATGCCCAATACAACAACAACACAACAAGCACCAGTTTAGAATTACAGATGCTAGGGGCTGAAGTCTAGAACCCTGTATCCTAGTAAATGGTTGCAGTGGCCCCCCCTTTCACTATAGAGCTGCAAAGGGTTCAAATTTCCACCCTGTACTTCCTGGTAGTAGTAATTTTTTAAAAGCACAATGCAATTATAAACATCATTAAATTTTTAAATAAAATTATGTAATTGGAGTCTATAAAATTGCAGCAACTCTTATGTTCACAGATTTGCTCTTAAAACTATTTCTTTATGCACAAATAGAAAAGCCAGAGGGGAGATGTTTCATTTTCCTGGCATGTGCTGTGAATGCACAAGGAAGCTATTCTGGAATGGAGCATATTGACATTGGACACAAAGGAGGCAAGGAGATGGTTAGACCTGAGATGTACTTTGCACACATAGAATGATAGCTGAAAGTTGGTATTTTATGTTGTGTCTTCAGAAGACTATTGTTCACCAAACTGATAACTGTAACCATGTTAGCTCATGAACACAGAATAAGGAAAGTAGGATCAAGTACCCAGAGTTCAGGTGTTGGATAAAACTATTTGGGTTCAAATTCTAGCTTGTACCTTACCAGCTGTTTGACCCAGAACTCATTGTGATGGTTTAGTATTTTCACCTTTAAATAGAGATAACATTATGGTAGGTCCTTCATTGCAGTAGTTACTTTTGCAGCATTGTGAGCAATTTCTAACAAAAATATCTTTAGGAGAAAAGATTTATCTTGGCTTACAGTTCAAATCCACCATATCAGGAAAGACATTGAGATAAGGTTTAGTTCTTGGTAGTAAGAGAGGATGTCTGTCAAGAGTTCCTCCCATGATGGTAGTCTGGGAAGCAGAGAGAGCAGGTCGGGATCTTTGAAGGTCCATTCATAGATGACTTACATCTGCCAATTAGGCTCTTCCTGTGAGAGTTCCATAGTACCCCGGGTAGTGCTGCAAATTGGGTGTTGTGAACATAATCCTAGGGATTATGTGAGAGAGTGCCTAGAACATGGAAGTCCCTACATTCAATTCCTCACAGAAAACAACAACAACAACATCAGCAACAAACCCAAAATATATGAATCTGTGAAGGTCAATTCAGATTTAAGCCATAGCATTCTGCCTTTGACCCACAAAGATTCATGACCATCTTATATGACAAAATGTAATTAGTTCAATATTGAAAGTCACCATAGAAACAAGAGTGCCAACAATGTCCAGAAAATCCCAAATCCCTTTTGGTATTCAAGGTAACCACTAGGCTTTACAGTCAGAATGGCCACATAATTTTGATATACAAGTTCAAGGAGTAACGTCTCACTTCAATAAGAAAGGATAGAAGAATATCAAGGAAAAGACTAAACTGAAGCAAGTCTGAAATTCAGCAGAGCAAATGTTAAATCCTACAACCCCAAGGCTGAGAACAGGGGTATTTGATGTCATGTAAGGGACTCCAAAGAGCTTCAGAAAGCCCTTCCCATGACTTTTCTTTTAAGTCAGCTCTACTGGCAAATCCAGATTTCCTCAGCACATTTTCACATCCCTGGTGTCATGGTCTGAATGTGAAATAATCCTCATAGGCTCATATATATGAGGTCACTTGGCTCCTCACTTACGGCTCTGCTTAGGAAGGTAATGGAACCATTAGAAGGTGGAACTTTGTTGGGTGAAAAAATATCACTGGGTTGGCTTTAGGGCTTTATAGACTGGATCCACTTCCTCTTCTCTCCCTGCTTCCTGATTACAAAGATGTGACTAGCCATCCTACTGTTCCTGCCTCCATGACATCCCTGTCACAGTATGTATCCCTTTTAGCTTTAAGCCAGAACAAACCCTTCACTCCTATAATTGCTTTTGCTGTGCATTTCGTTGCAACAATGAGGAAAGTGATGCAGAAAATTTATAACAAGAAGTGGGGTTGATGCCGTGCTAAGCCTGAACATCTACTTGTTACAAATTTAGAACCTGAAGTTCGGAGATAAGTATAAAAAAGCTAGGAGTTGTAAACTAAATAAGTCTGGGGATGCTGTAAGCATATGATTTTGGTGAAAGTCCAGAAGATCAGCATGCACAACTGTAGGCAGGAAAAACTTTGCTTGTGAGTTGCAGATGGAAGCAAGGACTCTACTAGAAATTTTTGCTAGAGTCTGTTGATGGGGAATATTTCACATTCAAATTATAATGCTCATCTAAGTGTCTGTTGAGAAAACTGAAGTTACTTGGATCATATTTAGCACTTGAAAGTCCCAATAACTGTGATTTTTTTTCACCACACTACAGCAGAACAGGGTAAGAGAAAGCATATCTTCTGATGAAGGCCAGAGTCTGAAAACAAATGCAGTCTAGGTTGTTTCCAGGTAGATATCAGCTTATCAGCTACAAGGCCCTCCTGTTCATCTGACTGTTTCTAACGTTTCACATGCAACATCTAAAACAACATGGTGGGTTTTAACATTCTTACTGTGTAGTGCTTGTTCTAGTCTGGTTTTTGTTGCTGTGATAAAGCTCATGACTAAGAGCAACTTGGGAAGGAAAAGGTTTCTTATTGGGCTTGCACTTCCAGATCAAGGTCAGACTTCCTCACTGAGAGAAGTCAGGGAAGCCACGAAAGCAGAAATAATGAAAGAATTGCTTATTGACTCATGGCCAGCTAGTTTTTTATACAGAACCCAGGCCCACCTGCCCAGTGGTGTTGCTGCTTATGGTAGGCTGAGCCCTTCTGCTTCAATTAACAATCAAGACCATGTCCCACAGACACGCTCATAGGCCAATCTGATCAAGGTTTTTTTCAGAGGTTCTCTCTTGCCATGTGATTCTGAGTTATGTTATACTGACAATCATGACACTGTTTTGGCTACTTTTCTCTTGCGATATATATATATATATATATATATATATATATATATATATATATATATACCTGGACAGTGAAATAAATAATTTAGAGGAGTATAGATTTATTTTGGCTTATAGTCCCAGAAGGGCACTATAGTGAGCAGGAAGATATGGCAGCAGGCATGTAAGTCATAGTGACAGGACCATGAGGCTAGATGGTCACATTGCATGTCCAGTTAGGAAGCACATAGCAAATAGGAAGTGAGTCTGGGTTATAAAGCCTGAAGACCCATTCCCAGTGATCCAGTGACCCACTCTCTCAAACAAGGCTCTACTTTTGAAAGCTTTCATGAACTTTCCCTAAACACCACTGAGGACCAATTGTTGACACACATAAGCCTATGAGAGGCATTTCACATTCAAACCCACAATACGTAAAATCACAAAAGTGAACAGTGAAACTTTTAAAAGTGGTAGATAAGTTTATTACCTTAAATGAGGCAATGATAACATAAACACACACACACACACACACACACACACATACATATATTCAACAAATTGGAAACATTAAATATGTGCACTTTTATATAACAATTTGACTTTCCAATGCTGGAAAATATTAGAACAATAGCATTCTATACACCTAACTACAAGTGATTATTTTACTCTGGGACCTTGAAATGAATCCTAAGAATGGAGAGCATCTGCAGAGGGTGGAAGGTACCAATGGGCAGAGTATGGAGTCAGACTGCACTGTAATCTCTGACTGCCTGTCAACCTGGATGTAGACTTTGCATCAGCTGGAACAACGATAACATTTGTTAAATGTGTTCACATGACAAGGAAATTGTTCCACAGAAGTCCTGAAAGATCCCACCATCTGCTTAGGGTTAAACTTCAAGTAGAATTTGTCTTGTAAACAATTGTGCATGTTTATGCCTAACCCCCTGATGTGTATCATAATTATGGGAGAGATGTGATTATTTTCATTTTAAAGAAGAAGAAAGCATGACTGAAAATGGTAATATTCCACTAGGGTTCAGGTCTATGCCCTGTAAGTCCAGCTGTCTAGGAAGTAGAAGGAGCAGTTTGGAGTTAGAGACAAAGATAATCTTCAAAGTGTTATACAAAATTAGATGGGCCCTTGATTCAAGAAGGTATCCTTGTACTACCCACAATTTCAGCCCTGTCTATTTAGCTATTTTCTTTCTAGATATGACCTTATCATATTTTCAACTACCTTTAACAGTTTTGACTACTCTGTTGTTCAGCGTAAGCACTGAGAACCATTTCTTCTAGTCTACCATGACTGCATTCCCAAACATCACACCCTCCGTTACCTGGCATTCAGAGTTAACTTGAGGCTCCAAAGTTACTATCAAACACCTCTCCATGTAGCTGGTCTATGGACTTAGTGTATCTACAATGGCTTACTTTTTGATTGTAGCCCAGAACCCTCTGGATTCTTTAGTTAGGATAGGCAAAATTTTGCTGCAGGGAAACAACCATGCTCTCTTGATGATTTTCATTATCAAGTATTTAATTCTTACTATATATTCTAATCCACCTATATATTCTAATCCACCTATATATTCTTGAGAAGATTCTGGGTTTGGTTACTATATCTTACAGTTCCTAGATACTTCCTCTTGCTTGGTGTCAGCTTTACAGCCACCATGAGAAAATCACCTGGGCCCCGTAGTCCTAGAAATAAGGTCAGCTGACTTTTGACAATAGTCTTTGAAACCATGAGCCAATATTAGTCCTTCCTACTGTTTAGAAGGATGTGTGTGTGTGTGTGTGTGTGTGTGTGTGTGTGTGTGTATGTGTGTGTGTGTGTGTGTGTGTATGTGTGTGTGTGATCTGCAAATGTGTATCTATACATGTGCCTGGTGCCCACAGAGGCCAGAAGAGGACATCAGGCCACCTAGAACTGAAATTATGGATGCTCTTAAGTCACCATGTAGGTTCCTTGGAAGAGGAACAAGCACTACAAGCCACTGGCTCATCTATTCTGCCCTGTCTCCCTTTCCTAATTTTAATTTTTTCCATCAGATATTATGACAGAGACAAAACATCTAATATACCAAGTCATGCAGTATGTTTAGACAATAGGATTTCTTCAGCTTATTCTAGAGACTAGAATGTGGAGTGAGGAAGCCAAATAAGGCAAACTCCTAGTAAAATACAGACTAAGAATCAGAGG
Organism: Tokudaia tokunoshimensis; assembly: GCA_036184795.1. Lineage (NCBI taxonomy): Eukaryota > Metazoa > Chordata > Mammalia > Rodentia > Muridae > Tokudaia > Tokudaia tokunoshimensis. Next base: position 67,121,236 of record BTHU01000014.1, on the reverse strand, counting down.
AGGATTAAAATTATCTTTGGAAAGCAGATTTGGACACAGGTCAACTTTCTTGTATTGTTATAATCAGACTTTATGGTATAAATTCCAAGCAAGCCAGTAAATTGCTTAAGAGCAGAAAATAGGAGACACTAAAGTGGATAATGCTGTATTTTTAGAGAGATTTATTTTATGTAAATGTGTTAGTATCTGCATATATATGTGAGCATATACATACATATGCATATATATGATGCATATACATATACATCATACACATTAGATACACACACACACACACACACACACACACAAGCACCATATGCATACTGATTCCAGAAGGAGCCAGAAGAGGACATTAGATCCCTTGAAATTGGAATTATAGATGGTTGTAAACAGCCATTTGGACACTGAGAATTGATCATGGGTTCTCTAGCAGAGCAGTAAGTGTTCTTAACCACTGAGACTCCTTTCCAGCCCATGAAGAATTCTGAAACTTTACTTGGTTAATAGAACTCGTCTGTGTTAATGCCTACCCAATAGGGTACCACTGTTTCTTCAAAGTCACCCTCCCTAGGGAACAATTTCTGAATCTGTTCAGTGTTTGCTCTCTTCCTTATATGATTTGTGACCTCAAGCACAGGGGGAGGAAGCTGCAATAATCCTTGAGCTTATTTATTTTCAATTAGAATCTCATTCCATCCTCTTGGTAGTAATTTCCATAGTCTTTTCCCCCTTATCCTTTTCTGTTTTAAAATGAACACCAGTTCATGAAAATCAGAGGCACTAACTGCAGTTTTGAGTCTTAGTCAATCTCATTCTCCATGGTACAATCTCTGGTCCTCTTACCATGTGTTTCACTCTGGGAATTATGAAATGAAGTTGGGTTACTAGTCGGTTATGTTCAGTGCCATGGATGTTCTGTGAGAGGACAACAGGAATAATTTTGCCACATCCTTGCATGGACCAGGGATTTTGATAAGACTGGCATGGCAAGGAAAATAATAATAATAATAATAATAATAATAATAATAATAATAATAATAATAATAAATGACCGAGATGGACAGACAAAATACCTGGGACTGGGTAGACAGGACTTTCTACAGGAGAAACTGGAGTACTTTGGAATCTCATCATGAATATTATGTAGAGTGGAACAACGAAGCTTAAGAAGGAGGCAGGGCTTTCGGTTAATAGTTGGATCAAGGAGATGAGTCTAGCAAATCTCAACATGAGTAGCTTCTGTAGGAGAGAAGTTGCTATGCCATAGGGCAAGGGATAAGCTGTGGTGGAATTCTTGGCACACACTATCAGCATCTACACATGCTTGCCATTTTCTTCTGAGCTTCACCCTAGGGGTGGGGAACGGGGAGTTTGCCATTCTTCACTGGATATGAGATTCTTGTGCTCCCTATGTTACTGTTGCTAGAAGTTCTCACAACAAAGTGATGGCATGCCTCAAGAGAAGCCTGAAAGCTATTTGCTACCATAGCCTCAAATGTGGCCAACCATGGCTAGGACGTCAGAGCTCAGGAATATGGCTGGGCATGGCAACTCACTGAGCTCTCTTCTAACAGCACACTCTTATTCACTGTCTACTCTAATGATAACACAGAATAGTATGTTCTCTCAAGAGGCCTTTGGATATAGTAGTGGCCATTACTATGTATTGACATGTGGCTTGCTCAGAGTGAATGGATATCAAAATGCAGTTTCCTGTCTCTGGGATTTGTCAGACAGTCATACTCAACACTGTGCCCAAACCAATCTCAGTCATTACCTCTGTGATCAGGTGAGTACCCTGGCTCAGATCCCTGCCATTGACCTCATTGCTGTCTTGCCCATTACCATCTGTTTTCCACTTCTTCCTGAATTCTTTCCAAGATGATTCTTTTCATATCTAATGCTTTCCTCCCACCAGTACTCCCAGCTGTCTTTCAAATATGTGTCTCTCCCCTCCTCTGTGGCATCTCATACTGTCACCTGTTTATGTTTCCAAACTTAGCACGCTTGGTTTTCAAGTAGCATAGGAAGTCTTCAGCAACAGCTCAGTCTTCTCTGCACTTGAGGTGAGAACTAATGTCTTAAATGTTACTGTGGGGCCAGCGAGGTGGATCAGCAGGTATAGGTACTTGGCCCCAAGCCAGAAGACCAGAGTTCGAGCTTCCCAATTTACAAGTGCAAGAAAGGAACTGATTCCTGAAAAAACTGTCCTCTGAATTCCATAAACACACCATGGAAATTACTGATCCCCCCACACCCCGAGAGAGAGAGAGAGAGAGAGAGAGAGAGAGAGAGAGAGAGAGAGAGAGAGACAGAGAGACACAGAGAGAGACAGAGAGAGACAGAGAGACAGAGAAAATAGAGAGACAGAGAGGAACACACACAGAGACAGAGAGAGTCAGTCACAATAAGTGTAAAACTATTTGGAAAAAAAAAGAAGTTAAAGTTACCAACTAGAGACTACAGACATAGCTTAGTTTGTAGCATGCTTGACTAGCATGTATAAAGCCCTAGGCTTGATCTCCATCATAGCAAAAGGCAGGCAGAAGAGTGCATTTTTGCAATCATAGCACTTGAGAAGAAAAAAAAGGAGGATCAGAAATCCAAGATTTTTGTCAGCCATACATGTGAGTTTCAGACCAGCACGGGGAATATGAAACCCTGTCTAGAAAAGAAAAAAGATCACCATGATATTCACTAAGCTATATACACAAATGCACAGATAATAAACATAGGTAGAAGTATATATTGTATTTTTGGGTAAACATGAGCACATGAAGTAATCGACTATCATGAGGATTGCTGCAGCAGCTCTGAGGGATTCCTCTTGCTTTTCTGCTGTAAGGACTTAAGTTCAGTCAAGACTTTGAGTGACTGGGGCTCTGGCACATTTCAGACTGAGTCCTCACAAGAGGCTCTCACCCACTGTCATGCAGCTAAGCAGTCTGCACTCTTCACCCTCAGAAACTGTAGTGAATATCTTTCTAGGCCACTACATTCTTTGATAATGTGTATAGAGCAATCAATCAGTGATATAAATACCTAGTATATTAATGCACACCAAGCACTCTACTAATTGCTTTCCGTACCTCATAATGTATGCATTCTCTGTCTACTTCAGGGAATATTTCAGAATCTATATGTCTATTTTCCAGATGTGGATACCAGAGTTTAAAGTTATCAAGCACTTTACTTGGAAAGCCAAAATTCAAAGTGGTCCCATCTCTGATATATTGGTATATCACACAGAGGCCTAGAATCATAGAATGTTTAATCTTAATGATCTATAGTTTTCTCTCTATATATTTTATTTTTGTTCAAATTGAATGTTTTGAAGGCAAAGTTTTTTTTGTAGCTAATCTATCTTATATAGTGTTTGAGTTTGCAAAGAATTGGGCTTGCTTTGTTGATACTCGCACATTTGTGTGTGTGTGTGTGTGTGTGTACATGCACTTGTGTGTACACAAGTGACTTGCATATGCACTTGCATGTATGTGTGCATATGCATGTGTATTGGCACATGTGCTGGCATGTGAATTGACATGTATGTGCATGAGTGTGTTTTCTTAGATAATTAAAAGCATAGCTATAAGACAGCTTTGGATACTGTCATATATTATGATGAGGCCTCCAAATGTTTGGCAAAAGGATTGTAATTCCTTCCCCCTAAGTAAGTGGCAATGTAATATGTAAGTCCACACACATATGGATACAATTTCAGCTTCTTACCAAGAGAGATTGGAAGATTAGCTCCCACCAAGCCAACTGAGTCAAAAATCAATTCTTGCCTTAAGCTTCATTATTTCTCAGTCAGGGAACATAAAAAGGATCTGGATATGGCTGGGTTATTTACAAGATGTTTTAAGGCTGAACACATGGAGAAGAGATGTGAATGAGGCTAGGAGAGAAGACAAGGTGGCAGATTTACTAAGGTCACTGTTAGCCAAGGAAGGCTTCATTATTGTAATATCTCTGTGAACAACAGAAAACGCCCTGTAGAACCATCACCCACAGGAAGGAAAGTTGGGATATAAGGACCACTGACTCTTCTCGTCATTGTTGATGGATGCTTGTGAGGCTGTACCTATCACAAATTTCTGTTGCACAGTAAGATGGCTAAGATGGCTTACTACTACTCATAGATGTCTAAAGAACAAGGTAGAAATGTGGACTGCTGTAGCTGAGGCTGCAGGAATAGGAACTACCAGAAACCATGGCAGATGTCCATGGCTCTGTAAGGCTGGAGCTGGAGGAAGCTGGTAGAGCTCAACAGAGGCAGCAACAGATAATAAAAGAGATGGAGGTGAGCTGTGTGTACTCATGTGCTGTTTATTATTCAAAATCAGGTAACCTGATGAGTCACTCTATTTCTTCAGAGAGAAATGAGTTTTAAATGGGCAAAAGAAATCTGAAGTTCATTTAAATAAATAACTTACAAACTAACTACCTAACTAACTAATTAACTAAATAATAGTATGCATTCATAAAATTTCTGTTAGAAAAAAATACGTCCCCTGTCCCTATCATTTGAGGTTTCTGTCGGAAGATATACAGAAATAAATGAATATCTCTATCTCTATCTATATATGATATATAGAAATAAAAGAAAACATGTAGACTTCTTCACTGTCTCACCCAGACAGCACCCAGCTAGTTCCTGTCACTAAAGGCAATAAACATCCAATGTAATATAATAAATATAATAAAAAAATCTTTCTATTCCTAAGGAAGGCTTTGGAAAAGTCACAATCGAAGTGTTCAATGTATCGCAAAGCTCTTCAAAAATCCCCTGTAGGAAACATCACTACAAATATATTCACTACTATCTGATGTCTCTAGAAGTTGATACCAAAAAGCATCTGTTGTTCTTGCACTAGCTCCCATGTATGAAGATATGTGTGATGAAGAGAAGAAAGCATCAAACAAACCAATGGGGTGGTATATGAGGGAGAACAGATTGGGATATGAGATAGATGTTTTCATACACAGTTTCTGGCATAGCTGAGAGTACACTCAGGTGGTCAAAAGTTTGAGGTATAGCTCTGTACCCCATTTTTAATAGGGTTACTTGCCTCTCTGGAGTTTAACTTCTTGAGTTCTTTGTATATCTTGGATATTAGCCCTCTGTCGGATGTAAGGTTGGTAAAGATCATTTCCCAGTTAGTTGGTTGCTGCTTTGTCTTTTAGACAGTGTCTTTTGCCTTGCAAAAACTTTGTAATTTAATGAGGTCCCATTTGTCTATTCTTGATCTTAGAGCATAAGCTATTGGAGTTCTGTTCAGGAAATTCTCCCCTGTGCCATATGTTCAAGGTTCTTCCCTAGTTTCCCTTCTATTAGTTTCAGTGTGTCTGGTTTTATGTGGAGATCTTTGATCCACTTGGAATTGAGCTTAGTGCAAGGAGATAAGGATGGGTCAATTTGCATTCTTCTGCATGTTGACCTCCAGCTGAGCCAGCACCATTTGTTGAAAAGGCTATCTTTTTTGCCACTGGATGGTTTTAGCTCCTTTGTCAAAGATCAAGTGACCATAGGAGTGTGGATTCATTTCTGGGTCTTCAATTCTGTTCCATTGATCTACATGTCTGTTACTGTACCAATACCATGCAGTTTTTTTTTTTTTTTTTTTTTTTTTTTGGTTTATCGAGACAGGGTTTCTCTGTGTAGCCCTGGCTGGCCTGGAACTCACTCTGTAGACCAGGCCGGCCTCGAACTCAGAAATCCACCTGCCTCTGCCTCCCAAGAGCTGGGATTAAAGGCGTGCGCCACCAGCGCCCAGCTTACCATGCAGTTTTTAACACTATTGCTCTGTAGTACAGCTTGAGGTCCGGGATACTGATTCCCCCAGAGGTTCTTTTACTCTTGAGAATAGTTTTAGCTATTCTGGGTTTTCTGTTATTCCAGATGAATTTTTGAATTGCTCTTTCTAACTCTATGAAGAATTGAGTTGGGATTTTGATGGGGATTGCATTGAATCTGTGTATTACTTTTGGTAAGATGCTCATTTTTACTATATTAATCCTGTCAATCCATGAGCATGGCAGATTTTTCCATCTTCTGAGGTCTTCTTCAATTTCTTTCTTCAGAGACTTGAAGTTCTTGTCATACAGATCTTTCACTTGTTTGGTTAGAGTCACGCCAAGATACTTAATATGGTTTGTGGCTATCGTGAAGGGTATTACTTCTCTTACTTCTTTCTCAGCCTGCTTATCCTTTGAGTATAGGAAAGCTACTGACTTGCTTGGGTTGATTTTATATCCGGCCACTTTGCTGAAGTCGTTTATCAGCTGTAGGAGTTCTCTGGTGGAGTTCTTTGGGTCGCTTAAGTATACTATCATATCGTCTGCAAATAGTGATAGTTTGACTTCTTCCTTTCCAATTTGTATCCCTTTGATCTCTTTTTGTTGTCTAATTGCTCTAGCTAGAACTTCAAGTACTATATTCTCACCTGAAGAATATCTAATGGCTGAGAAGCACCTAAAGAGATGTTCATCAGCCTTAGTCATTAGGGAAATGCAAATCAAAACAACCCTGAGATTCCATCTCACACCAGTCAGGATGGCTAAGATCAAAAACACAGGAGACAGCAGTTGTTGGCGAGGATGTGGAGAAAGAGGAACACTCCTCCACTGCTGGTGGAATTGCAAGCTGGTACAACCACTCTGGAAAGCAGTCTGGCGGTTCCTCAGAAAACTGGGCATGACACTCCCGGAGGATCCGGCTATACCACTCCTGGGCATATACCTAGAGACTTTACCTGCATGCAATAAGGACACATGCTCCACTATGTTCATAGCAGCCTTATTTATAATAGCCAGAAGCTGGAAAGAACCCAGATGTCCCTCAATGGAGGAATGGATTCAGAAGATGTGGTATATCTACACAATGGAATACTACTCTGCAATTAAAAACAATGAATTCACGAAATTCCTAGGCAAATGGTCAGATCTTGAAAATATCATCCTTAGTGAGGTAACCCAATCACAAAAGAACACACATGGTATGCAGTCACTGATAAGGGGATATTGACCTAGAATCTCGGAATACCCTAGACACAATCCGCATATCAATAGATTTCTAAAAAGATGGAAGGAGAGACCCCTGGTCCTGGAAAGACTGGATGTAGGGGAACGCCAGGACAGAGTAACGAGAGGAGGTTGAATGGAGAAAAGAGGGAGGGAAGGGGGCTTATGGGACCTTCGGGGAGGGAGGAAACGGGAAAGGGGAAGTGATTTGGAATGTAAATTAAAAAAATAAAATTAAAAAAAACCAATATGATTGACATCAGTTCTGAGGGAATTGGAGGAAGCAATCTAGGAAGAAACACAGAGACAGGCAGAGACAGAGAAGGAGATAGAAGGAAGAATGGGAGTGGCAAGAACTCACATTTTTCACTCTCAATAAAACACTGGGAAATAAAGGAATGATGTTACCATCAAGACAAAAAAAAAGTTTGAGGTAAATATGTGTGCTGGATTAGTTAGCGCCATTTAACACATGCTAGGGTTATATGAACAGAGGAAATTTGATTGAGAATATGCCTTCATAATACTGGATTGTAAACATATCTGTGGGACATTTTCTTGATTAACGATTGATATGGGTGGGGGCATCTCACCATGGGAAGATGGCCCTGGGTCATTATAAGAAAAGCAGAGTGAGCAACTCTGAGGGAATAAAACAAACAGCCTGTCTATCCTTTGAGTATAGGAAGACTACTGATTTGCTTGAGTTAAATTTATATCCCATCACTTTGTTGAAGTTGTTTATCAGCTGTAGTTCTCTGGTGGAGTTTCTTGGGTCGCTTAAGTATACTATCATATCATCTGCAAATAGTGATAACTTGACTTCCTCCTTTCCTATTTGTATCCCTTTGACCTCCTTTTGTTGTCTAATTGCTCTAGCTAGAACTTCAAGTACTATATTGAATAGGTATGGAGAGAGAGGACAGCCTTGTCTAGTCCCTGATTTTAGTGGGATTGCTTCAAGTTTTTCTCCATTTAGTTTGAAGTTGGCTACCAGTTTGCTCTATATTGCTTTTACTATGTTTAGATATAGGCCTTGGATTCGCAATCTTTCCAAGACTTTCAGCATGCAAAGATACTGAATTTTGTCAAATGCTTTTTCAGCATTTAATGAAATGACCATGTGGTTTTTTTCTTTGAGTTTGTTTATGTAGTGGATTACATTGACAGATTTCTGTATATTGAACCATCCCTGGTATGAAGCCTACTTGATCGTGGTGAATGATGGTTTTGATGTGTTCTTAGATTCAGTTGGCAAGAATTTTTTTGAGTATTTTTGCATCGACATTCATAAGGGAAATTGGTCTGAAGTTCTCTTTCTTTGTTGGATCTTTGTGTGGTTTTGTTATCAGTGTAATTGCGGATTCATACTCAAAGGATAGACAGGCTGAGAAAGAAATTGGGGAAATGACTTCCTTCAAAATAGTCACAAACAATATAAAATATCTTGGGATGACTCTAACCAAAAAAGTGAAAGATCTGTATGACAAGAACTTTAAGTCTCTGAAGAAAGAAATCAAAGAAGACCTCAGAAAATGGAAAGATCTCCCATGCTGGTGGATTGGCAGGATTAATATAATAAAAATGGCCATCTTGCCAAAAGCAATATACAAATTCAATGCAATCCCCATCAAAATCCCAACTCAATTCTTCATAGAGTTAGAAAGAGCAATTTGCAAATTCATCTGGAATAACAAAAAACCCAGAATAGTGAAAACCATTCTCAAGAGTAAAAGAACTTCTTGGGGGAATCAGTATTCCAGACCTCAAGCAGTACTACAGAGCAATAGTATTAAAAACTGCATGGTATTGGTACAGTAACAGGTAGGTAGATCAATGGAATAACATTGAAGACCCAGAAATGAACCTTCACACCTATGGTCACTTGATCTTTGACAAAGGAGCTAAATCCATCCAGTGGATTCAACAAATCGTGCTGGCTCAACTGGTGGCTAACATGCAGAAGAATGCAAATCGATCCATTCTTATCTCCTTCTAAGCTCAAGTCCAAGTGGATCAAGGACCTCCACATAAAACCAAACACACTGAAACTAATAGAAGTGAAACTGGGGAAGAGCCTGGAGCACATGGGCACAGGGCAAAGTTTCCTGAACAGAACACCAATAGCCTATGCCCTAAGATCAAGAATTGACAAATAGGACCTTATAAAATAACAAAGTTTCTGTAAGGCAAAGGATACTGTCAATAGGACAAAAATGGCAACCAACAAATTGGGAAAAGATCTTTACCAATCCTATATCCAACAGAGGGCTAATATCCAATATATAAAAAGAACTCAAGAAGTTACACTCCAGAGAACAAAATAACCCTTTTAAAAAATGGGGTACAGGCTCCAGTGTCCAGGTAGTTGGGACCACCAGGCTCAGAGACAGACAGGCATAATATCGCTTGGGTCTCAGGCAGCTTGTGTGTACCCTGCTCCCAAGAGATGAGCAGGACTGCAGGAATCGACGCGCCAGCTCTGCTGTGGGACTTCTGCCTGGCAGAGGGACTCCCCGCCCCCCCGCACTGGTCAGGAGCCTACCAGCTTCCCTTTGGCGACCTCTGTTCTGGTAGACTGCACTGAGGAGACAGGTATCCAGGTTCCCCCCAATATAACATCGCTAGGGACATGGCCTGTTGGGGCTTCCATCTGCTCCCAAGAACGCGACAGCTCTGTGGTCTTCTGGGCGCCAGCTCTGCTGTGGGCCATCCCCTCTGCAGGGTGACCTGCACCACCGAGAGAGTGCAAAGTGCACTCCACCATCTTTGCTCCAGTAGCCAGGTAGTTGGGACCACCAGGCTCAGAGACAGACAGGCATAATATCACTTGGGTCTCAGGCAGCTTGTGTGTACCCTGCTCCCAAGACCTGGGCAGATCTGCAGTAACCAGCGCGCCAGCTCTGCTGTGGGACTTCTACCTTGCAGAGAGATGACCCTCCCCCCCCCTGGGAGAGATCACACACCCCTGCACAGGGCAGGACCCTACCAGCCTCCCTTTGGCGACCTCTGCTCCAGGAATCCACTACGCTGAGCCTTTGGATGTGCAGGGACTCCCCAATATAACATTACTTGGGGCAAGGCACATCAGGGCTCCAAAGTCACTCAAGAGCAGGGAAGGCCCCAGAAATCGGTGCCAGGGGAATCCCGGTAATCCAGGATGCCAGAAATAGCTTTGCAGGCTCACAGGAAGTCCAACCAACAGCCAGTGACAGCAGGACCAGCTAACACCAGAGGTAACCAGATGGCAAAAGGCAAACGTAGGAACGTTACTAACAGAAATCAAAGTAATATGGCACCATCCGAAACCAACTCTCCAACAGCAGCAAGTCCTGGATACCCCACCACACCCGAAAGACAAGATCTGGATTTAAAATCACTTCTCATGATGCTATTAGAGGATCACAAGAAGGACACAAATAAATCTAATAAAGAATTACAGGAGACCATGAATCAACGGTTAGAAGCCCTTACAAAGGAAACACAAAAATCGCTTAGAGAAATGCAGGAGAACATGGATCAACCGATGGAGGCCCACAAGGAGACAACACAAAAATCATTTAAAGAAATGAATCAAAAGGTAGATGCACTTTCAAAGGAATCACAAAAATTGTATAAAGAAACACAGAAGAATATGGGTCAACAGACGGATGCCCATAGGGAGGCAACACAAAAATTGCTTAAAGAAATGAATCAACGGATAGATGCCCTTACAAAGGAAGCACGAGAACTGCTTAAAGAAATGCAGGAGATGATGGATCAACAGATGGAATCCCATGAGGAGGAAACACAAAAATCGCTTAGAGAAATACAGGAGAACTTGGGACAACAGGCAGAAATTCTGAAAGAGGAAATGCAAAAATACCTTAAAGAAATACAGGAAAATACAAACAAACAAGTGAAGGATCTCAGCAAATCCATCCAGGATCTAAAAAAGGAAGTAGGAACAACTAAGAAATCACAAAGGGAGACAACTTTGGAGATAGAAAACCTTGGGAAGAAATCAGGAGTCATAGATGCAAACATCAACAATAGAATACAAGAGATGGAAGAAAGAAACTCAGGTGCTGAAGATACCATAGAAAGCATCAACTCAACAGTCAAAGAAAATGCAAAATGCAAAAAACGTGTAACCCAAAACATCCAGGAAATCCAGGACACAATGAGAAGACCAAACCTAAGGATTATAGGTATAAATGAGAGTGAAGATTTGCAACTTAAAGGGCCAGTAAACATCTTCAACAAAATTATGGAGGAAAACTTCTCTAACCTAAAGAGAGAGATGCCGATGAACGTACAAGAAGCCTACAAAACTCCAAACAGCCTGGACCAGAACAGAAATACCTCCCATCACATAATAATCAAAGCACCAAATGTACTAAACAAAGAAAGAATATTAAAAGCAGTAAGAGAAAAGGGACAAGTAACATACAAAGGAAGACCTATCCGAATCACATCAGACTTCTCACCAGAGACTATGAAAGCCAGAAGATCCTGGGCAGATCTCATGCAGACACTAAGAGAGCACAAATGCCAGCCTAGACTACTATACCCAGCAAAACTCTCAATCACCATAGATGGATAGACCAAGATATTCCATGATAAAACCAAATTTTCACAATGTCTTTCCACAAACCCAGCCCTGCCAAGGATAATAGGTGGAAACCACCAGTACAGGGAGAGAAACAACACCCTGGAAAAAACGAGATACTAACCGTCTTGCTTCAAACCCAAAAGTAGATAACCACTCAAACATAAAGGTAGCATCAAGAATAGCAGGTGGCAATAATCACTATGCCTTAATCTCTCTTAATATCAATGGTCTCAATTCCCCAATAAAAAGACATAGACTAACAGACTGGATATGTAAACAGGACCCAGAATTTTGCAGCATGCAGGAAACACACCTCAGTGTCAAAGACAAATACTACCTCAGAGTAAAAGGCTGGAAAACAATTTTACAAGCAAATGGCCCCGAGAAACGAGCCGGAGTAACCATCCTAATATCAGATAAAATTGATTTTCAACCTAAAGTCATCAAAAAAGTCACAGAAGGACACTACATACTGATCAAGGGAAAAATCCACCAAGAAGAACTCTCAATTCTGAATATCTATGCTCCAAATGCAAGGGCACCCTCATTCGTAAAAGAAACTTTACTAAAGCTCAAAGCACACATCACACCTCACACAATAATAGTGGGTGACTTCAACACCCCGCGCTCTGAAATGGATGGTTCAGGAAAGCAGAAACTAAACAGGGACACAGGAATTTAATTGAAGCCTTGGACCAAATGGAACTAACAGATATATATATAGAACATTTCATCCTAAAGCTAAAGAACATACCTTCTTCTCATCACCTCATGGTACCTTTTCCAAAATCGACCATATAATTGGTCACAAATCAGACCTCAATAGATATAAGAAGATACAACTAATCCCATGCCTCCTATCAGATCACTATGGAATAAAGGTGGTCTTCAATGGCAACAAAAACAACAGAAAACCCACATACACATGGAGGCTGAACAATCTTCTACTCAATGATAACTTGGTCAAGGTGGAAATAAAGAAAGAAATCAAAGACTTTTTGAAATTTAATGAAAATGAAGGCACAACATACCCTAATTTATGGGACACAATGAAACCAGTGCTAAGAGGAAAATTCATAGCCCTGAGTACCGCCAAAAAGAAACGGGAGACAACATACACTAACAGCTTAATGGCACACCTGAAAGCCCTGGAACAAAAAGAAGCAAATACACCAAAGAGGATTAGAAGGCAGGAAATCATCAAACTCAGGGCTGAAATCAATCAAGTAGAAACAAATAAAACCATACAAAGAATCAACAAAACGAAGAGTTGGTTCTTTGAGAAAATCACCAAGATAGATAAGCCCTTAGCCAGACCAACCAGAGGGCTCAGAGACAGTATCCAAATTAATAAAATCAGAAACGAAAAGGGAGAGATAACAACAGAAACTGAGAAAATTCAAAAAATCATCAGCTCCTACTACAAAAGCCTGTATTCAACACAACTAGAAAATCTGGAGGAAATGGAAAATTTCCTTGACAGATACCAAATACCAAAATTAAATCAGGATCAAATAGACCATCTAAACTGTCCTATAACCCCTGAAGAAATAGAATTGGTCATTGGAAGTCTTCCAACCAAAAAAAGCATAGGTGCAGATGGTTTTAGTGCAGAATTCTATCAGACCTTCAAAGAAGACCTAACACAAATGCTCTTCAAACTATTCCACAAAATACAAACAGAAGGAACAGTACCCAACTCGTTCTATGAAGCCACAATTACACTAATACCAAAAGCACACAAAGATCCGACAAAGAAAGAGAATCTCAGGCCAATCTCTCTTATGAATATCGATGCAAAAATACTCAATAAAATTCTTGCCAACCGAATCCAAGAACACATCAAAACGATCATTCACCACGATCAAGTAGGCTTCATCCCAGGGATGCAGGGATGGTTCAATAAAATGAAATCCATCAATATAAATCCACTATATAAACAATCTCATAGAAAAAAAAACAACACGGTCATCTCATTAGATGCTGAGAAAGCATTTGACAAAATTCAGCATCCTTTCATGCTAAAGGTCTTGGAAAGATCAGGAATTTGAGGCCCATATCTAAACATAGTAAAAGCAATTTACAGCAAACTGGTAGCCAACATCAATCTAAATGGAGAGAAACTTGAAGCAATCACACTAAAATCAGGGGCTAGACAATGCTGCCCTCTCTCTCCATATCTTTTCAATATAGTACTTGAAGTTCTAGCTAGAGCAATTTGACAACAAAAAGAGGTCAAAGGGATATAAATTGGAAAGGAAGAAGTAAACTATCACTATTTGCAGATGATATGATAGTGTACATAAGTGACCCAAAGAACTCCATCAGAGAACTCCTACAGTTGATAAAAAACTTCAGCAAAGTGGCCGGATATAAAATCAACTCAAGCAAGTCAGTAGCCTTCCTATATTCAAAGGATAAGCAGGCTGAGAAAGAAATAAGAGAAATGATACCCTTCATGATAGCCACAAACCACATAAAGTATCTTGGTGTGACTCTAATCAAACAAGTGAAAGATCTGTATGACAAGAACTTCAAGTCTCTGAAGAAAGAAATTGAAGAAGACCTCAGAAGATGGAAAATTTTGCAATGCTCATGGATTGGCAGGATTAATATAGTAAAAATGAGCATCTTGCCAAAAGTAATATACAGATTCAATGCAATCCCCATCAAAATCCCAACTCAATTTTTCATAGAGTTAGAAAGAGCAATTCAAAAATTCATCTGGAATAACAGAAAACCCAGAATAGCTAAAACTATTCTCAAGAGTAAAAGAACCTCTGGGGGAATCAGTATCCTGGACCTCAAGCTGTACTACAGAGCAATAGTGTTAAAAACCGCATGGTATTTGTACAGTGACAGGCATGTAGATCAATGGAACAGAATCGAAGACCCAGAAATGAATCCACACTTCTATGGTCACTTGATCTTTGACAAAGGAGCTAAAACCATCCAGTGGAAAAAAGATAGCCTTTTCAACAAATGGTGCTGGCTCAACTGGAGGTCAACATGCAGAAGAATGCAAATTGACCCATTCTTATCTCCTTGCACTCAGCTCAATTCCAAGTGGATCAAGGACCTCCACATAAAACCAGACACACTGAAACTAATAGAAAGGAAACTAAGGAAGAACCTTGAACATATGGGCACAGGGGAGAATTTCCTGAACAGAACTCCAATAGCTTATGCTCTAAGATCAAGAATAGACAAATGGGACCTCATTAAATTACAAAGTTTTGCAAGGCAAAAGACACTGTCAAAAAGACAAAGGGGCAACCAACTAACTGGGAAATGATCTTTACCAACCTTACATCCGACAGAGGGCTAATATCCAATATATACAAAGAACTTAAGAAGTTAAACTCCAGAGAGGCAATAACCCTATTAAAAAATGGGGTACAGAGCTAAACAAAGAGTTCTCACCTGAAGAATATCTAATGGCTGATAAGCACCTAAAGAAATGTTCATCATCCTTAGTCATTAGGGAAATGCAAATCAAAACAACCCTGAGATTCCATCTCACACCAGTCAGAATGGCTAAGATCAAAAACACAGGAGACAGCAGTTGTTGGCAAGGATGTGGAGAAAGAGGAACACTCCTTCACTGCTGGTGGAATTGCAAGCTGGTACAACCACTCTGGAAAGCAGTCTGGCGGTTCCCCAGAAAACTGGGCATGAAACTCCCGGAGGATCCAGCTATACCACTCCTGGGCATATACCCAGAGGCTTTACCTGCATGCAATAAGGACACATGCTCCACTATGTTCATAGCAGCCTTATTAATAATAGCCAGAAGCTGGAAAGAACCCAGATGTTCCTCAACAGAGGAATGGATTCAGAAGATGTGGTATATTTACACACTGGAATACTACTCTGCAATTAAAAACAATGAATTCACGAAATTCCTAGGCAAATGGTCAGAACTTGAAAATATCATCCTTAATGAGGTAACCCAATCACAAAAGAACACACATGGTATGCAGTCACTGATAAGGGGATATTAACCCAGAATCTCAGAATACCCTGGACACAATTCGCATATCAATAGATTTCCAAGAAGATGGAAGGAGAGACCCCTGGTCCTGGAAAGACTGGATGCAGGGGAATGCCAGGACAGAGAAGGGAGAGGGGGTTGAATGGGGAAAAGAGGGAGGGAAGGGTTCTTATGGGACCTCGTGGAGGGAGGAATTGGGAGAGGGGAAATGATTTTGAATGTAAATAAAAAAAGTTAGAAAATAAAATAAAATAAAATATAAAAAGGAAAGGAATACTCCTCCACTGCTGGGTGAATTGCAAACTGCTATAACCACTCTGTAAATTTGTTTGGTGGTTCCTCAGAAAACTGGGCATAGTACTACCAGAGGACCCTGCTATACCATTCCAGAGGATTCTCCAGCATGTAATAAGGACATATGTTCAACTATGTTAATAGCAGCCCTATTTATAATAGCCAGAAGCTGGAAAGAACCCAGATGTCCCTCAATGGAAGAATGGATACAGAAACTATCGTATATATACACAATGGAGTACTATTCAGTCATTAAAAACATTGAATTCATGAAATTCTTAGACAAATGGATGGAACTGGCGAATATCATCCTGAGTGAGGTAACCCAATCACAAAAGAACTCACATGGTATGCACTCACTGATGAGTGGATATTAGCCTAGAAGCTTGGAATAACAAGACACAAGTCGCATATCAAATCATGCCCAAGAAGGAGGAAGAACAAAGTATGAATCCTTGGGTCCTTTGTAGAAAGGGGAAGAAAATACCCACAGAAGGAGATACAAAGACAAAAGGTTGAGCAGAGTCTGAGGGAAAGACCATCCTGAGACTACCCCACCCAGGAATGCATCCTATACACAGTTACAAAACCCAGACACTATTGTGGATGCCCACAAGTGCTGGCTGACATGAGCTGGATAGTTATCACCTGAGAGGCTCTCCTAGTGCATGATAAATACAGAGGGGGACACTCTCAGCCAGTCATTGAACTGAGCACAGGCTCCCCAATGGGGGAGCTAGAGAAAGGACCCAAGGAACTGAGGGGGTTTGCAGCACCACAGGAGGAACAACAATATGGGTCACCCAGTACTCCCCGAGCTCCCAGGGACAAAACCATCAACCAAAGCATATACATGGAGTTACCCATGGCTCCAGACAGTTAGGCAGAGCAGAGGATGGCCTTCTTAGACACCAAAGGGAGGAGACGCCCTTGGTCCTGGAAAGACTTGATGCTGTAGTGTAGAGGAATACTAGGACAGGGAAGCGGGGGAGGGTTAATTGGGGAAGGGGAGATGGCTTATGGGATTTTGGGGGCAGGGGGGAACCAGGAAAGGGGACAGCATTTGAAATGTAAATAGAGAATATACCTAACAAAAATAAAACAAACAAACAAAAACCAAACAATAGCAACAAGAAGAACAGCAACAACCTCAATAAGAAACCCAAACAGTAAGCAACACTCCTTCGTGTCTGCTGTTTCAGCTCCTGCCTCCAGGCCCTGCCTTGAGTAACTACCCTGATTCCTCCTTATTATCTGCTTAGGCTGCATGATGAAATAAACCCATAATGTCAAATAAACTTGTTCAGTGATTTGTCACAGCAACAGAGAAACAAACTAAAATGGAAGTTGGTACCAGGGGTGGGGTGCATTTTGTTTGGAGTAGAGTTGTGAAAATATTTGGAATTTGGGGCTGTAAAATCTCTTGAGCACTCAAAACTTAATGAGCTGTTCTGTAGGAACTTGGCAGTTAATGTTGAGATAGATATAGGCAAGGGAGGTTCACTTCGGAACTTTCAGAGGGATACAATGGCTATTAAGGCGATTTGTGTGACATTTTGCACTGTGAATCTATGGTTGCTGGTCAACTAGGGCTAAGACTGAACTAAGATTAACAAAAGACCAGCAGCACTAAAGTGAAATCTTTATGTTACTGAGAAAATCAATTCTGGTAAACTGAAGAAATCTCATCTGTGATTATTAAAATATTTGTATTTTGGCGGTGAATATATCTAGAAAGTATTTCCTTAGGGTTAGCACACAGAAGTCATGTGGTCAAGAGACCCAAATTGCCTCTTAAGCTGGCAGTTGAATTTGGTACTGTATTAGAGCCTCACGTGTGTAACTGGTTTTGTTGACATGAGAGTTGCAGGATTGAAGGGGTCACAGAAAGACCACAAAGCTTGACTGGCACCATAAGAGGAAAAGAGAAGCTGTGGGTTCAGCTGCCATGGAGACCCAATGGTTGAAGAGGTGGTAGAGAGAGGTTGAGGCTTGGCATCATTGGGCAGGGTTGGGGCCCTTGAAGAGAGTCCAGGAAAGTTTTGGTGATTGTGCAGCCTCAGTAGTAGCGAATGTCCTAACATGTTGGAGATGCCAGTAACAAGGGATAACTATGAGGGACAATGGCAGATGAGGAGATGACCTGAGCCCCTGAGGTAATCTGTGTGTACTATAGATGGCAGAGTCAGAGAAGTGTGACTGACCAAGGCTTGGAAGCCTAGCAGGTCATGAGTGATTTCAAGACATCAGCTACTGTTCGATTTGGGCATTGCTTTGGTCTAACTGTAACCATGCCCTGGTCCTTCCTTTGAATGAGGAAGTATATAACTTATTTTATTTTATAAGTGACTGATTTTGGCTATTTTAAAGAGATTTAACTTTTAGAGCATTTGACTTTTTAAAGACTGTGGCCTTGTAAAGTTCCACTGTTTTATATTGTGATTTTTAACCAAATCTTGGGAACAAATACGAAGAGAAAGGTTATTATTCAATAGTTATACATTTGTGTGTCATATTTATAGAGAGTAAATTGTGCTAATTAGGTCTCTGACAACTGATACATGTTAGAGTTATTTGAGAAGACCCATGCCCAAAAGCTTGTCTACCAGGTGACTCTAGATTTCATCAAGTTGACAATTGTGACTGATAGTCATAGCCATAGACGAGGGCTCTCGGGAATTTATGTGACAAATCAGTACAAAGCTTTGGAAGTCCTTATGGATACTTTTCAAATATTGGTTGAGTGTGTGATAAACATTTTCATCCTTTAGTACTAGAAGGGTTCAGTGGGAGACACTTGGAAGAGTAGGTGCTGGGTTTTCATGGCCACAATTGCTTCAAAGACCTGGGACAAATCGGGATGGAAATACAACCAAAGTACAGTATGAACTGTATATAAACAGATTTCCCAGACCTATATCGAGAATCAATACTGAATGTGTGTGATTTATACATACAAATGTATTACATGTATACATACAAGTATATGTATAACTGTGTATATATAAATATTTGCACATATAAAAATATGTCTGAACTTTTGTATCAATGCATTTAAGTATAATTTATAATTTATTCATTTATTTTCAAGGCCTGCAGTGAAAATTGGTTACAACTTCTCTAATTTAGCAGTAAAGTATCCTCATCCAGATCCAGAGGCTAGAGATCTGAGGATTGAAAGGAAATCTGAGCTCACATCCTTCAGCCTTGAGAGGCTCCCGGGATCTGTGGCTTATACCTGCATTACTCTCATCTTTGCATGTTTCCTCTGTGCTTTCTCTTCTCTTCCTCAAATCCATCTCCAGTTTTCTCTTGTAAGGGCACCTGATATTGGATTTATCTGACCCAGATGATCCAAGAGAATATTATTTTGAGATCAATCAAATCTTCTAATTTACTTTTTCTAAACAGGCTCACTGTCACAGGGTCTGAGGATGAAAGCACACATTTTACATAGGGCTCACTATTCAGCCTTCACCCATATACACACAGAAAAATATGTGTGTGTGTGTGTGTGTGTGTGTGTATGCAGGTGTGTACATACATATATGTGCATATGTATGCATATATGTATGCATATATACATACACATCTTATATACACAGTTTCCTTGTAGTTTCACTTAACTCTTACAAAAGTGTTTCTGGGTTGGCAAAGATGGGTAGTACAAACTTGCTGAAAAAGTAGTAAAGTGTGCATTTGGGTGTCTCCTCTTGTGGTAGTTAACCCTCCTAAGCAGGTACAGGTCTTTAGGAGTAGATCTTCATCCCTCAGGGAGAAGAATAAGATTAGTATAATACCCAGCTACTCCAATTTCACAGGAAGTGGTTTGCATCTTTAGAACCCAGAGCTTGAGACTGTGTACATTTCTAATGAAAGTTCTTGCTAGAAATTTTGAATTTATGTAAGTCATTATTTCTACTTAAAATGCAGTGAATATATTTCCATTGAAGTACTTTTACTCAAAGCAGAATTGTCAAGAGATCAGAGAACTAGAAAGCACATTGCTAAAAATTGTACCGAGGACAGAGAGAGTTGAGTCCAGGAATGGTACTTCCCTGTGCCTGGCATTTTCTTCAGAGGACAGTGAAACATCCAATATCGCCACCTTTCCAGGAACAATGAGAATGATGTCAATGAGCTGAATGTGACTTTTGCTCACTGTTTTAAGTCATTTGAACTTGAAACTATACTGCATTTGTCAATGAACAGATTTAATGGGGCATAGATAGAAATATTAATTAAAATTGTGCTAGGTTATGCAATGCAAGGACACAAATGCAAAATGTATAACAAAGACAGTCTATCTTTCATTAATGCCTCAATTTTTAATACCCTTCTTACCCCATAACAATATCTTGATTCTGTCTAAATACGTGACATTGAACTTCCTTTCTGAGAACCGTGCACATGGAGTCAGAACTTGATTTGGAAAATGGCATTACTAATGGCTGTAAATTAGCTTGTACAAATTTAAAAAATTGTGATCTGGGACCTCAAAAGCTAGGCAGCATTTCAATGACAAGCTCTTGAGTCAGAATTCTGGGTGCCTTAGAGTCTGCTCTGTCTAAAATGTTTCTGGCTCATGCCTGTGGCCTTGGGGGTCATGTTAAAGTCATCTACCCACTCTTCCTTGTGACCTGGTTGGCAGAAAAGCATACAACAGGTGAGCCTGTTATCATAATGGGCTAGGTGATATAGCTGATGAGCTGATATAGTTGAATGGGTTCAGGAGCTTAACTGTTGCAGAGTTCCCTGCATTGATATAAAACTTCCCCTACCTGATATGTGCCAGTCACTGACTAGACTGTTGGTGCAAACAATGGTTTGTTCTTCCCTTCATCCTGGCAATGCCAGATTTAACTTGGTCCAGAAAAAGGAGTCTTGTGTAGCCAATGTTCAGCGAATACACTGCGACTAAAACCCTTATGTGTCTTGTTACTGCATGAAGGTCTCTGCCTTTGCATCACTGGGGTCATGTGGTCTCTGAATGATGCCTCTGGCAGAGAGACAACACAAGAGAACTGTATGTGACTGCCAGCAAACTCTGTCTTGTCCAGGTGTAGCAACTCCTCACTATATCTTCATAAGATATAAGCTATATGTGCTCAGTGCCAAGAAAACTGTGACTCTATAAAGGTGGGATAATTTTAGGGTTCCCTGTAGGCAAGTGTTTAGTAATAGATACCATGTCCATCTTTCTCTATTTTATTGGCAGTTTCATACATTATATAATGAATGTTAGTCATTTTCACTTCCCATTCCTTCCTATCCCTTCTTTCTCTGTAAGTGCCCTTCCTTGAAACAAGTCTTCCTCTTACTTTTCTCTCATCTTTTGTGTATAATCCACAAAGTTAAATCAGAGTTTATTGTCCAAGTGTGGGTGGGAGGTTGTTTTATGGAACAAGGGAAACTCATCAGGTGAAGAAGAAAATGACTCTCTTTCCAACATCCTTGAACTACCAGTAATCTCTCAGGAAAGTGTTGGGTAGAGAAACATGGATTTCTCCTCCATACATGATGAAATATGGACAGGCCTCTCTTGTATGTATTTTATTCAGATAATCACAGCAGCAGTCAGTTCATGAGTACAACAGCTACATCATATCCGGAAGACATCTTTTCACTGCATATATCCATATTTTCTGGGTTTTACATTTCTGCTAAGCCTATTATCTTCAGAATCCCATGAGCATTGGAAGAAGTGATTCCACTTTGGGATGAGCAATACATCATCATTTAGTCTTGGCATTTTGTTTATGAGTGTCTGCATTAATTTCTACCCACCACTGTGAGATTCTTCTCTGAAGAGGTCTGGGGTCAAAACAACTCTCTGGCTATAAAAAATGGCATTTGGAAGGCAGTTTGACAACATGACTATTTATCAAAATGACAGTTCCAGGTTTTTCCATCTAAGATCTATGTTCCCTCAAGCTTCAGGTCCTTGGTTTATGTAACTAGACACAAGGTCCCTTCTGTGGAGTAAGCCAAACCCACTCTGAGAAACCAAGAAAGCAGTTGGTTGTTCTCCTAACAGTCATACCACTGTTGTATTTGAGGATGCATCTTGTCTAGAAAGTCATTACTAGTGGACAACCAAGGGCATCAAAAATTGCCTGAATTGTTTTAAGGGCTTAGGGTCTTCCTAGCCATAAATTTGTTAGGAGGAAATGTCACAACTAACACTGGTATATTTGTTTAAATGGATTCTGAGATGAACATTATTCAGTCATGGAAGGTACTTCTATTCAAACTCAGTGTTTAAATTATATTTTAAGTAGCTTATAACATAGTAGATCCCTACATGGCTTTTAAATGTATCTTTAGCTTTGATATTTTTTACCTACTCTTTTCCTCTTAGCTATTCTGCCACACATGCCATACACAGAGCTTTCTATACAATACTTATCCCTCTTCATCTATGCCCAATATATTCCTCTATCCCCCTTTTCCTCCCTCCAATGGTCCTCTTCTTTCCATCATTCACATGCACTCAAGTTAAGTACACTATTCTGAATATTTTTATGTAAAATGTGCAAATAGGAGAGAAAATATGCTGCTTACCTTTCTGGGTCTGGGTTACCCCATTCAGTATAATATTCTCCAGATCCATCTTTTCCTCTCAATTTTATTATTATTTACTACTAAATGATACTGCATTGGGTATATGTACCATGTTTTAATTCCTATTCTTCAGTTGATGTACATCTAGGCTGTTTCTATTTTCTGGCTTTTGTAAAGAGAGCAGCAATGATCATGGATGAGCAGTTGTCTCTCTAGCACTGTCTAGGGTCCCTTGGGTACATCCTAAGGTGTGGGTTAGTCAGTTCATATATCAGTTCTATTTTCATTCTTTGGAAGAACTTCTACAATTATTTCCAAGGTGGCTATACAAATTTACCTTCCCTCAAATGGTGAACAAATGCTCCCTTTCTACATATTTTCACAACATTTGTAATCATTTGTTTCTTAGAAATAGCAACTTGACTAGCATAAGATGGAATCTCAAAGTAGTTTTAACTTGCATTTCCTGATGACTGAGGCTGCTGAATACTTTTTAAAGTATTTGCTAGCTTTGTGTGCTTCTCCTTTGGAAAAGTGTTCAGTTCCATGGGCGAATTTTAAATATTTTCTGGTTTTTTTTTCATTTATATTTGTTTTGGGGAGATTATATCATTTTCTTCTTTCTTTTCTTCCTTCCAAACATTCCATGTAACTCCCCTTGCTCTTTTTCAAATTTGTGACTTTTTCTTTAAACACATATACATATACAAACCAAGTGCGTGCGTGCGTGCGTGCGTGCGCGCGCGCGCGCACACACACACACACACAAATTGCATGTGTATGGTTTCAGGTCTAATCATTTAGGATACTGGAAAACCAATAGGTGTCCCTTTCCTGTTTAGTTTTTATAAGTTTTGAATATTAGAGACATCAATCCTCTTACTATTGATTAGTTGCCTTATTCTACTGAGATCAGAGAATAAAAATAATTATTTTGATTTTTCTTTATGGGCAGAAATTTGCTTTGTGCACTAATATCTGTTCTATTTTAGGGAAGATTCTATGGGTTTCTGAGAAAAATGTATATTCTGTTGTGTGAGTGGAAAGTATTGCAGATATTTATTAGATCCATTAGATCTATGGCATCATTTAATCCCAGGGTTTTGTTATTAATTTGTTCTTAGGTTGATTTATCTGATAGTGAGAGTGGAGTTGTGATGTCACTGACCATTACCATGTTGGGATTACTCTGTTATTCTATCGAGTAGGTTTATGAAATTGGATGAACTTCTGTTTGGTGAGTGTATATTTAGAATTATCATTTCCTATAATTATAATTTCCTACATTGTTCTCCTGATCAGTATTAAAAATCTCTTCTGATTAAATTTGGTTTAAAGTGTATTCTGTCAGAAATTAGAAAGGTGACAAGTTTGGTCCCACTTGCTTGGAAGGTCTTCTTCCATCCTTTCACACTACAAGTATATCTTTGGTGGCAAGATTTATTTCTGCAGGCAGTAAAATGAAAGATCTTGTTTTCTGGTCCAGCCTTTTAGTCTGTGTCTTTTTTATAGCAGAATCACCACTATTACTATCCAGAGGTTTATTGAAATGTACCAGTTAATTCCCGTCACTTTATCTTTTTGCAGGTTTTGGTGTTTTCTAAAGTCCTCTTTTGTTTAGCAACCATTGGCACTGTTGTTTGTTTATTGCCTCTGGTTTGGTTTTAGCTTCCTCTTCTACTGGAAACAGTCCTTCCAGTGCCCTCTATGGACTAACTTGATGCTCATTAATTCCTTTAGCCTATTTTTCTTGTGGAAAGTTTTTCTTTCTCCTTCAATTATGATAGATGATTTTTCTGGGTCTATTAGGCTGAATTGGCAGTTGTGGGGTTCCAAAACTTGAAATAAATCTTTCAAAGCCTTTCTGCCTTTTAAGGTTTCTATTTAGAAGTCAGTAATTATTCTAATGGACCTGCCTTTACATGTGTTTTGGTCCTTTTCTCTTATACCATTCAATGCACTTTCTTTTTCTAAATATTTAGATATTTTATTAGCTTTTATATTTTAAATATTTAAATGTACTTTAAATATTTATTGTATTTTTCTAACATCGAGAATTCCTTTCTTGGTTCTTGTCTATTTGGTGTTTGTTCTCTGTGCCTCTTGTGTCTGGATGGATATCTCTTTATCTTTGATGGCAAACTAGAGATGGGGCTGCAGTGTGAACATGGTCCCGCTCACTTTCTATATGACTCAACTACAAAATGCTCATGGACACTGATGGGAGCCATGAACAATATGTCAGTGTCAATGTCTTTCTTTTGGAAGGGCTGTGGTTTCCAAGCTCAGGAGTGGTCCAGACTTGCCCAGACCTATAGTGGAGACAGATAAGAAGCTGTGTTCTGTGCTTGAATTTCAGAAGCATTTCACATAGAGGAAAGTGATACACTAGAAATTAAGTGCCATGGCCGGGTGATGGTGGCGCACGTCTTTAATCCCAGCACTTGGGAGGCAGAGGCAGGAGGATTTCTGAGTTCGAGGCTAGCCTGGTCTACATAGTGAGTTCCAGGAGAGTCAGGGCTACACAGAGAAAGCCTGTCTCAAAAAACCAACCAACCAACCAACCAAAGAAACAAACAAACAAAAAAAAAAGAAATTAAGTGCCATTTTACATTGTCTGGAGGACGGTAGTGGCCCCATGTGAGGAAAAAGCCTTTATCTCCTTGTTCCCATAGCTACTGGTCATGGTGAAATACGGACCCAGAAGAGGGAGAAAAACTGAACTCTAATTCATTAAGGACATCAGAACTCCTTTTGGGGGACAGCAGCTCCAGAGTCTGAGCCAATTAGCTGGGCAATAAAAGCCTAGGCACTAGCAAAGGGCTAACATTTACAGCATGCCCACATTTTCCAGGGACACTGAATCACTTTCTGTATAAACTTCCTGTGGGGCAGAGATTCCCATTTCATAACTAAAGAGTGGAGTATACCCCAGGTGTCTAAGTGACTTACCCAGACCATCAAAGCCTGTGACAGTCTTTGTAATACAATAATTTTAATTTAAGGTAGTTAGGCCTTTTGACTTCACAATTGTATGAAAGTATACTCATATAACCAGTATAGATTTTTCTTTTTGTTTTCATTTAAAATATTTGATACATTACCCAAGACATTCAATATTTCATTAGGAAATATGACTTTTATTGTTGTTATTGACCAACAGTGTTATAATGTAACTGTTCCAGTCATTATATTAACACATATTAAGTACCCAGTACAAATTGATGGGGTTCACTGTGATATTTGCTTACAACACAGGTGGATGGTGTCCCCTCAACCTCTACATCATTCCTCTACGTCATCCTCCCCTATTTTCTTGATAGACTCTCTTCTACTTTGAGTTCATCTTTGGATTTTTATTTGTTTATGTTTGCATAAGAGAGAAAAAAGTGGTCCAATTCTCTCCATGTCTTATTTCTTGCAAGAAGATGACCTCTGGTTCCAGCCATTTTCCTCTAAATGAAAAGGTTTCATTCTTGTGGCACAATAAGCCTCCATCATGTGAAGATGTACGTGGCTCATAATTTCTTTATCTGCCTAACTACTGGTTGGCATCTCGGGAGTTCTATGTACCTTGATGGTCGTGAAGAGCACCACACTAAGTGTGGTCATGCAGATGTTTCTTTTGTATCTACACTGTTTTAACTTTGAATCTTCTCCAGTAGTGAATAGATGGCATATATGGTCATTCTCTTTTTAGATTTGTGAAGGAGCTCCAAGCTGATCTCTGTAGTGTCTGTAGTAATTTCCAGTGCCATGAACAGTGTAGGAGAGTACAGTTTTCTCCACATTGTCACCAAGATTCATGTTTTGTTTGAAATAAAATATCACTGTGATTTTTATATTTATTTTCCTGATGGCTCAGAGAGTTAAATGTTGTAATTATATGTTTTTGCTCACTTGTGCTTTGTTTCTTAAAAAGTGCCTAGTTAAGTAGTTTGATCATGTCCTTCTGTTTTTTTCCCTCTCTCTCTTTTCATTAGTTCTTGAAGAATTTCATAATGCATTTTATTACAATCCCCTTCTCCCATACCTACACCATCCTCCCTCACTTCTCTATTCACTCAAAGTTGTACAGCCCTCTGTCAGCTGAATATTTGGTTCATACTATGTATAATTCTGTAGAGTGTTTCTTCACATTTAGATCAGTAATTCTCAATGTTCCTAATGCTGCGACCATTTAACACAGTGACTTGTAGTAGAGAATATCAATCATAAAATTAATTTTGTTTGCATTTTATAACTGTATTTTTTTGCTACTGTTATGAATGATAACACTTTTGGAGATAGAGATTTTCCAAATGGGTTATGACCCACAGGTTGAGAACCACTGCTCTAGGTTATTTTTCTTAGTTGTACAGAGCTTTTTAAATTTCATCTAATTCCACTTGTCAATTTTTTTTATTTTGAAAGCTATTGGAGTTTTATCAAAAAATATTTCTTGTGAAAATATTTTCAACTGTGTTTCCTATGTTCTCTTCTAATGTTTTTAATGTCCTTTTGATCTATGCTGGATTGATTATATACAGGTTGAAGAATGGAGTCTGCTTCAGTCTTCTCCATGAATATTCACTTTTCCAAGCCTGTTTCACGAAGAGGTTGTCCTTCCCCCACTGTATGCCTTTGGCACCTTAGCTAAGGTTGAGTAAGCTGAAGATTTGTGTATTTTTTTTGGGTTTTCTCTTCTCTTTCATTGGTCAATTCATTTATATTTATGCCCACATGATATGCTGCTGTGTTAGAGTTTGAATTGGCTATCCTGATGCTTTTGACATTGTTCTTTTGCTTAGAACTGGTTACTCTGATAATTTATAGTCCTTTGTGTCTTTTAATGTGCTTAAGTATTTTATTTTAGTTCTTTGAAGGATAATATTGCTATTATGGTAGAGACTGTGTTGAATCTGTAGGTTCTTTGGGACATTGTCACTATTTTAAGGATGTTGATCGTGCCAGTCCACAAGCCTGAGAGGACTTTCAACCTTTCAGTGCTATCAATTTCTCTTTCTCATGTTTAGTAATTCTCTCTCTGTGTCTCTGTCTCTGTCTCTGTGTCTCTCTCTCTGTCTCTGTCTCTCTCTGTGTCTCTCTGTCTCTGTCTCTCTCTGTCTCTCTCTCTCTGTCTCTCTCTCTCTCTTTCAGTTGGGCTTATTTCTATATACTTTATTTTTATAGCTATTAAACTAGAGTTTTCTATATATTTTATTTTATTTTTATAGCTACTATAACTAGAGTTTTCTTTATAATTTCTTCTTCAGTTCATTATTGCTGTTTAGAAAAGGTGCTATTTATAAAAAAACTATTTTATGTCCTGCTACTTTATTATTTTTTTCAACTTTAAAAGTCATTTGTGGGAATCCTTAGAGTTTTGAAAATATAAGATTATTTCATTGCCAGGCATGGATGTTTTGATTTCCCCTTGCCTATTTGTAGACTTTCTGTTTAATTTTTTGACTGAAGTAGAGTCCCTAGCACAACACCCTCATCTTCTTTCTAACATAGAGGAGTTTAGGTTTTTTTTTTTGTTTTGTTTTTATTTTCCTAATTTAATATGATGTTGTCTATGAATTTGTTCACATTCAGTGTAAAAACACAGCTCTAGTATCAGGGAAAATAGAAGGTTACTCATTTTCTAACTAAATATGAGTAACCATAGCCCAGGGATATAGTTTTAGGTTGCTTCTAACATGCACTGTTATAGTACCAGATTCATGAATTTATTATAGTAATAGAACAAGAAAAAGCAATAAATAAAAACTTTTGAAATATATTGCGTTTCAAATACACACACACACACACACACACATATATATATATATATATGGATAAATCAGGCAGGCAGGTAGGTAAGATAGAGCAAGGACAGAAAAATTTCTTCAGTAGGCCTTAAATGTGACTTGATTACATTTTTACTGTTGAAGTTGTAGAAACGGAATAGGTTTATATGCTGTAGAAGAGTTTATTCAATAGTCAACAAGATTACAAGGTCACACACAGGTAGTCAAAAATGGTTATTTAAGGGTTAAGATATCCCAAGATGATTTGGCTTTGAATCTGCAACATTCCCACTCTTCAAAATCATTGGCATCATATTCAGTTAATCAACCTTCTAGAATGTTTAATGTACTTTTGGTTTATGTGGGAGAACTTCAGTTAATCATGCCTTTATGTTGAGTTGCGATCTTTATATACCTATGTTAAATTTTATCAAAGACATTTTAGAGAACATTCTTAGGGAAGGATAAGCTAAGCTATGATTTTCTGTATGTAGGTCAGCCAAATTAAACCATTTCAATTTAAAATATTTTCACTATTAAAGTGTGTCTATAGTCTATTTGTGTCCCATGATCTAAGTGTCTTTTCCAATCAATGAATTCCTTCGGGCTTTATATTTTGCACAATAACACTGTGTGCAGGGTGATGGGTCCATAGACAATTAAAACATGAACAAATTATATTCTCTATGCCTTGGCATTTTCATGCTACTTCAGTTCAGTCAAATCTGGGATAAGTTTTAGTTAAAGTGTCATGGGATCACTGGCCTGGGTAGTACTGGGAGCCAGAGAAGATTAAAAAAAAGAGTGGAAAGAGGATACAAGTACCCCCTGTCTTGGACATCACAGGGAAAGAGTCCCAATGTCTCAACCCTGTTGCTTCCTGGTTTGTATACGTCTCACTGGCATTAACCTTTGTCTTCATGTGGTCTTCTCTCTGAATATGTGCAGATTTCCCCTTCACACTAGAACTGCTTATATTAGATAAGGGACCTGTTCTTCATTGTGGCTTCATTTTAATGAGTTACATCAACAATATCCCAATTTCTAGACGAAGTCACACCTTGAGGTACTCAAGGTGAGAACATCATCATGTTTTCTTGAGCAGAAAGGAATGAGGGTCAATAGTCATCAGGGATTAGGAAGGTTGATTTCAGCCCCAGGATAAGATTGTCTTGTCTCAATCCTGACTGTAATGCTTCTCTACTGCGTGACTTTGAATAGGTTATCTAGCCTTTCTCTTTCTGTTTCCTATTTGGAAAATTATATGGTGCAGAGCAATTTATGGGAGTTTAGTAAAAATTAAAATTATGATATGTTTAAATCTATTTAAAAGATGTTTAACATGAGGAATGTATTCTGCTCTTATCACACAAGACTATGAAGGCCCAGCCTTTTCCATGGATGTATTTTTTTGCTAGTAATTGATGAAACTCAGTTTTCAGTTTTGGCTTTCTATGTGTAAGAAAAGTCTCATCACACAACAGCCTTATAGGTTTTACAATAAAATTTTGCAAAGGATACATAGTGAAGAATAAGGACTGGAAAGAGAGAAATGTAGAGAGGAAGAAAAGACAGACAGATGGGAAGGAAATAGTTTCATAGAAATGAGAAATGAATTAAAGAAGACAGCTGAAAGTCTAGCATCAACAATATGTGAACTATGGCTCCCGTATTTTTCACTGTAAGATCCCAGATGTAGGACATACACTCTGCTCTTTAAAGGGCTATATTCATCTGTTTTCTTCATTAATGAACTTATAGTATTCAGATCAATGTTTTATGCTTTAATCTAGCCATTTTGCCATTAGTAATTTCCTTCAAGGCAATAATTAAATCTACACAAAGATTTAGTTACAGTGTTTTTTTGCTGAAGAATGCATTAAGTGAATTATGGAGTGCATATGTTGACAGGGGGTTCCAGTGCATCATAAAAGGTGACTGGCTATAGACATGATTATCCTACAGTGGAAGGTGTTCTCCTGCATTAGAAAAAAAAAACAGTGTTTTTTAGCTACATCACCAACCTAATTAGAAATACTGTAACTCTGTAGATGTGATTAAGGTTAAAGTCCTTGAAATGGAGAAATTGTCTTACATTATCCATGTGGGCACAATCTAATCTCATAATCCTCTCAAAGAGGAGAATTTTTCCACCTGAAACCAGGGGAAGAGTGATGGTGTAAGAGACTCACACACTACTTGCTGGCTTTGAAAAGGGGGGTTGCTAGTCTAAGAACTGAAAATGATATTTTGAAACTAAGACAGGCCTGTTCACACCTTGACTTTAGCTCTGTAAACCCCACAGTGCACATGAGGACTTCAGCCACTATGTGGGGTCACTTATTATGGTAACAACAGGGGAGGCAGCATTCAAATGCTTGTGACAGACAATAGAGCAGAATTCATATGCTTGCATGCCCATTGCAGCCAGGCAGTAGTGTTTAATCAGGAAACCAGTTTGGTTTTGGTCTAAACTAATCAATAGTAAGTTCCTTTAATTGATAAAAGTTCGCCATTTCCCTCCAGTTATTTAGTCTGCTTCATCATGGGTGGTGTCCGGGAGGAGAATGGGTCACTAGTTGCATGAATAAATATTTTAAAGAAAAATAGCTGTTCTTGGGGTAGATGTACTATATACTCTTTTTATATTATTTTGCAGTTTTATTTACAGAAGGAAAGATTTGAAAAGTATGATCTGGTAAAAGAAACTATCTGAAAGATTAGATAATGTATTTTTATATTTTAGTATCTTTTTGCTTCTTGGCATATTATTATTGTCTCTCAATGACCATTTATTGTTTTGAAAATAAACTGTAAGTGGAGAGAGAAAGGGCAGATTAGTTGCTCCCTTATGGCAGAGCAGGCTGTGGAAGCAACTTGTCTGACCTCCGAAACACAACTTGAGCTACATTCCAGGCTGTCACCAGTTTTCCAGTCTGTCCTGTGTGCTGGTAACAATGGCCTTTGATGAGATTCAGTCAGCCAAGCCTTATTCATTCTTCTGTGGGGCCAGTTCATTTGAAAGTGTGCTGATCCTACAGAAAAGGATCTGGGGCTGCCTCCTGGGGCTGCCTCCATTCTGCAGCTATAGAAAGGGTCTGCACAGTTCTCATAAATTGCCTGCCTCCTTAAATCAACCATGCTGTAAGGCAGCACACACAACACATATTAGCAGGTCATGGCACCCATCTCAGGGGGCTGAATGTGATAGAACTGCAAACTCAACCTACAAGGAACCTCCCTTGGTGGCTGTTCACTCCTAGCTTAATGCTTTTTCTCTTCCACAGCCTCCCCACATAGCTTCTTTGAGGAATTATGATGCTCTACCTGAAGAGGGAGGCTAGCCTATTGGTAAAAAATGTGGGGTTTAGAGGCACACAACCTGCAGCAAGATTCCATTTTCCATTCTGCAGAGACCTTGACTATGAGCCCATCAGCTTTTGCATCAGTTCAAAGGGAGGGAGCTGTTCACCTCCACATTTACTGTCTGCACTGCCTTTTATGGGTTATCGATTTGGGAAAATTCATAGGAAATGTCACCTCCTGATAGATTTCCCATTCAAGGTGGCTTTTTTTCTTGGTGAGAGTATATATATATATATATATATATATATATATATATATATATATATATATATATATATCATTTAACCCATCCCTGTACCAGAAAGATTTTGAAGTGGGTTATAGAATTAGATAAAGAATTTGTTTTTAATGGAGAAATTGGGATAAAGGAAATATTAGCACAGGGAAACAGCCTGAGCTACTGGTTCATTCTTAAAATGGTTAGCTCTCCAAGATGGATTTGTGTACTTACTACAAATACAGTTCTAAATACATCAGCGAACAAAAACAAAGAAGTTAAATAAATTCTAGAGATATCACTGATAAAGGAGAACAAGTTCAGTAGAGGAGATCTGTGGCTCTTCTAAACATGTCCTTCATGTGCCACCATGATAAGAATCTCAACTGGAGCAAAATGTCCCTTAACAACCCTACTGGAATTAAAGTTACCATCCCTTTTACTTCTGGCATTAGTGATGATGTCAAAAAGATCTAGGTAAATGCAAGTTTCGAGGGTTCTGACCTTGTTATTGAGCAAGATGGCTATCAGTGTATGATAAAACTGAGCTGCGTCTTCTTCTTCTTCTTCTTCTTCTTCTTCTTCTTCTTCTTCTTCTTCTTCTTCTTCTTCTTCTTCTTCTTCTCCTTCTCCTTCTCCTTCTCCCTCTCCCTCTCCCTCTCCCTCTCCCTCTCCTCCTCCTCCTCCTCCTCCCCTCCTCCGCCTCTTCCTCCTCTTCCTCCTGCATTCTTTTTTTGGTGGGAGGGATGGGGCTACCCCCCACTTCTCAAAAATTTTAACCCAGAATTGCTCCTGTCTGTCTAAAGGAATTATAAGGACAAAGAGTAGAGCAAAGACTGAAGGAAAGGCCATCTAGAGACTCCCCCACCTGGGAATTAAACCCATGTGCAGCCACAAAACCCAGGCACTATTGCTGATGCCAAGAAGTGCTTCCTGACTGGAGCCTGATATAGCTGTCTCCTGAGAGGTTCTGCCAGAACCTTACCAATACAGATGTGAATGCTTGCAGCCAACCATTGGACTGAGCATGGAGACCCCCAATGGAGGAGTAAGGGAAAAGACTGAATGAGCTGAAGGGGCTTGCAACCACATAGGAAGAACAATATCAACCAAGGACACCCCTCAGAGCTCCCAGGGACTAAAACACCAACCAAAGAGTACACATGGAGGGACCCATGACTCCAGCTGCATATGTAACAGAGGCAAGGCCTTTGGTCCTGTGAATTGTTAATGCCTCAGCATAGGGGAATGCTAGGGTGATGAGGTGGCAGTGGTGGGTGGGTAGGGGAGCAACCTCATAGAAGCAGGGTGAGGGGGATGGTATAGGGGGTTTGTGGAGGGAAAACTGGGAAGGGGGATAACATTTGTAATGTAAATAAATAAAACAAACAATAAAAAAATTTTAATCTCAGAGCTACATTTTTTTTTAATTTGACACAAGCTGAAGTCGTATTGAAAGAGGGACTCTCAATTGAGAAAATGCCTCCACCAGATTAGCTTAGAGGAAGATGTATTGTACATTTTATTGATTGGTAATTGATTTGGGATTGCTAGTGCCACTCTTCTGCTCCTAGTCTTTGGTGTCCTCAGAAATCAGTCTTAGAGATCCATGAGGAACAAGGCAGTAGGTTGCCCTCCTCTAGTTCCCTCTGCTCCTATCTTTGCCTCCAAGATCCTACTCTGGATTCCTCAGTGATGGACTTGTGAATTATAAGGTGAAGTTAACCCTTTCCTTTGCATGTGGCTTTTTTATATCACAGCAATATAAACCCTAGCTAAGACACACACTAAAGAAACCATGAAAGTCCAACTGCTACAAGTTTGCGCAAACCCTGTGATATATTATTCTCACAAGCATGTTGTTCCTCTGAACCCCCTTTATGCCTTTCCATCCCCATCTGTCCTACTCATGCCCCTGTCCTTCCTCATCTGCTCCATGCATGCAAATCCCTCCCCATATGCATAACAGATATAATAATAGCAACTGAATTCTAGGCTTGTCACAAGAGCGAATCAGATTGCTCCTCTTCAGAATTTGGTTGCTGCGGTGCATTAGGACAGCCTCTTTCTCAGGAGAGCACTCACAGCTTTAGGGAGTGCAAAATTAAGCAGATTTCTGACAAGTAAGCCATGGCAGAATTGCGATGGCATCGTACCAGGAGATAACATACAATTGAAAATAATAAGATGTCAAAAATGCATGTCGTCAGCAAAATGTATGAAGAAATTATCCAGTTTTGAGGCATCATGTTATTGCACAAATTGTAGTGAGGTTTTGTTGAGCTTTAGGTGATTCTGTGTGTAGGTTAGAGGAAAACCTTAGTATTTTATATCACAGTATGCTGCAGAGTGCAGGATGACTTCTTATTTTGATTCTAGATGCTAAGTAGGTCACCGGAATTTTTGTTCTTAAGTGTGGAAGACCCATTCTAGCCAAGTGATGAGGTCCCTCGGACTATCTCCATCCTTTGCATGGACAGAGCACTTCTCACAGTCAGCGTTTTTTTTCACCAGTGAAAACTGCTGAACATACTCTTCTGCATCGTCAGCAAGTCTTTATTGAATGCTGGTTATGGACCAGACAGAAGCCTGAAATCTGCAGACATTAATAAAGTTAAGGTTTGTTTTTGAGGGCCATGGCTTCCAAGCTGTGTGGCTTCGAGGTGCATTCTTTATATCTACCCTACCACCATAACTCCCTGATTTGTTTAGGGCTCATGGGTATTAAGTGGCTACCATAATATCTGGTTTTGCAGTGATGGTGCCCATAAAATTAAATTCCACTAGAGAAGGTATTCTCTGTCCTTCCCTTGTCACCATACTTAGAAGATTCTCCCCATATTTGTTAGGTGATCTTACATGCCAGTCATAACATGAAGCCAGGTTGTTCTGCAAAGGCAGAACCACTTGTTGGGAGTGAAACTATTGAAAGAGATGCCTGTCTCTAAGAGTTCCCAAGACCTTCAAAAGGGATTTGAATCCAGCACCCAGAAAACCCTGTTTACCCATCTGTCTTCCTCCTCATTCCAGTCTCTGGAATCCCCATTTCCAAAAGACCAAGTCAGGAGTGGGGTACAAGCCTTACACCCCTTCTTCTTTCTTATTTTAACCCAGACTGCAGATTCTGCTGTGCCTGTGTCTGGGTTTATCTCTCACTATCATATCATTGTTCTCACCTACATGGTATAAGCTTCTGTTACCTGTCATCCTGTTGTACTGGTTCCCTTTGTGTTGCTGTACTCTAAATATCTGGTAAAAGCAGGACCAGAAGGCTTGATTTTATTTCTCAAGTTTTCAGAGTTATTTTGTTCACCACAGAGGGAAAGGCAGGGCTGCTATGTGGCAGTAGGTGCCTGTGATGGAGATAATTTTAATCATGATGTAAGAGGAAGCAGAGAAAAGAGGAGAGAAAGAGAGAAAGACGTAACCTTCAAATCCCCACACTACACTCAATGATGCCTATTCTGAGCTTGGTACCATCTCCTGAGCGCTTAACAGCCTGCAAATAGTGCCACAAGCCACTGACAGTGTGAGCCAGAGGGAAACAGTTAAACTCAAACTCTAATAAGGACCATTATAGTTTCCAACTGTTTCTCTCTCTCTCTCTTGTCTTTTTGTTTCAAATTTATTCTTTTATAGTTACAACAGAGAGAGAGAGAGAGAGAGAGAGAGAGAGAGAGAGAGAGAGAGAGAGAGAGAGAGAGAATAGTCTACCCCATTATCTTCTCATCTCTTTCCTCCTCCAACCCCTCCTACTCTCTTGGCTTTGTTTTTGCTGTGGCCCCTTGCATGTAATCAGAGTCATCTGTATGAGTGTGGGTGGGTGATTATTTGCTTGAGCCGGGGCAATAAATCAGAAGCTACACCACCAAGGAAAATGATTTTTTTTTCCTTTCAACTCATTCCACAAACCCATGTTTTAGAACACTAAACTGCTATCTCCTCTTGCTTGAATCATCCTGAGGTGCTGGTAATTTTCAATATAACATACAAAAAGTTTTATCTGAAAATTAAAACTTTTGGTAATAAAACCCTGCTACCTTCCACCCATCTGGGTTTTATTCCTGCCAAGAGTGTTCTAGTTTAGTGTCCTCTGGCCTTACCTTTAGTTCTTAGCAAAGTCCCATGGACCAATACTGCCAAATTTTTAATCTTCTAGAAATGTCTTTCTCTACCGATCCATTCAAGTAATTTTGTTCAGTCATACAGGTCCAGGGTCAATCTCTTTAAGTCCCCCAGTTTAACCCACAATAGACTATATGACCCTGCTTGCTTGTAAACAGAAGATGCTAATAGGGCTTTACCTCACATGGTGTCACTAAAGACTGCTGGGCTTAATATGTGTAAAGTACTTAGGACAGTGGTCACTCTTACAGATCCCCACATACTCAGATTGCAGAACTCATTCTAGGAGCAGCAGCATTTGGGAGATGGTGAAAGATGTGAATCTTTATGTCCTACCCAAGACCTACTAAATCAGGCACCGTGGGAATGGGCTCCCAGAAGATGTGCTCCACATCATCCTCCTGACTGATTCTGATCACTGCACTATGCACACTTCAGCTTTTCCTGTGCATTCTTTCTTCAGTGTTAGCCTCAATGCATCTGTAGCTCTACACACATGTGGTCAGTGTCTCATTGTGCTGATGTTTATCTGGGTAATACTTATTACTTTCTCCGCAACTTAAACCTGACGATAGCCTAGTTGTTACAAAGGTGTCTGTGGAGAACGACATCTGTAAGCAATGTGGAAGACTTCTTGCTAAGCCACATTCTCAACAACACTTGATAATGACAGACTTTTAAAACCTGTGAATCTGATAAATATGGCAAGAGGCACTTGGTATGCACTTTCTGGAGTAAGCATCTTTTGAAATGTTTGTGGACCATTGTGGTCTCCTCATCTGAGAACTTTGTTTATAGCTGTTTTATGCACTTTCTTTCTTTTGGATATTTTTCATATGCCTACTGACACATCAGATTCATATTCAGAAACTTGTGTGATATGAGCTTTAAAGGAGTGTACAGGAAAGCAGTCTGGCAGTTCCTCAGAAAACTGGGCATGACACTCCCGGAGGATCCGGCTATACCACTCCTGGGCATATACCCAGAGGCTTTACCTGCATGCAATAAGGACACATGCTCCACTATGTTCATAGCAGCCTT
Source organism: Tokudaia tokunoshimensis (assembly GCA_036184795.1). Lineage (NCBI taxonomy): Eukaryota > Metazoa > Chordata > Mammalia > Rodentia > Muridae > Tokudaia > Tokudaia tokunoshimensis. The sequence goes on along the minus strand of BTHU01000014.1, from coordinate 67,084,262 downwards.
ATTTATAATAGCCAGAAGCTGGAAAGAACCCAGATGTCCCTCAACGGAGGAACGGATTCAGAAGATGTGGTATATTTACACAATGGAATACTACTCTGCAATTAAAAACAATGAATTCGGGCTGGAGAGATAGCTCAGTGGGTAAGAGCACCGATTGCTCTTCCAAAGGTCCTGAGTTCAAATCCCAGCAACCACATGGTGGCTCACAGTCATCTGTAAGCAGATCTGATGTTCTCTTCTGGTATGTCTGAAGACAGCTACAAGCTACAGTGTACAGTGTACTTACATATAATAAATAAATCTTAAAAATAAATAAATTTATAAAAAACAATGAATTCACAAAATTCCTAGGCAAATGGTCAGAACTTGAAAATATCCTTAGTGAGGTAACCCAATCACAAAAGAACACACATAGTATGCAGTCACTGATAAGGGGATATTAACTCAGAATCTTGGAATACCCTAGACACAATTCGCATATCAATAGATTTCCAAGAAGATGGAAGGAGAGACCCCTGGTCCTGGAAAGACTGGATGTAGGGGAATGCCGAGACAGAGAAGCGAGAGGGGGTTGAATGGGGAAAAGAGGGAGGGAAGGGGGCTTATGGGACTTTCGGGGAGGGAAGAAATGGGAAAGGGGAAATGATTTTGAATGTAAATAAAAATACAAAAAATATAAAAAATATATAAAAAAATAAATAAATAAAGGAGTGTACAATTGTTTATATACTGAATGCTGCAAGCACAGCTGGAATGTTCTTCAGTTTCACAGTAAAAATGCTTGACAGTCTAGATTTATAAATTAGTCACATTTACTAGGATTCATACTATAGGCTCATATCATAAATGTTTTATCTGAATCTGTCTTATCTATTAATGTGTTAACATAATAAACTGTGGTAATAAGTTAATAATATTGAATTAGCCTTAAATTGCAGGAATATCTAATTTCATGCTGATGTTGTTTTATACAATGCTCTATGCACTTTGTCAATATTTGGTTAGAATCATGTATAACCATTGGTTGCTGGCACTTTCTGTTATAATATTGTTTTTATTTATTTATTTTCAATTAATTTTCATAATTATGATTAAGGATTTTATAGGTGAGTATGTGTGTATTTGGAGATATTTGTGTATTTGGAGATATTTGAATATAAGTCTTCCATGTAAATGTTCATGGATTCCCATGTATATGGTCATACTCAGATATATGCATGTATCTACACATGTTAAAATATTTGTCTATTTTATCTAAATTTAACATTTTTACTATTTCTATTAGAATATTTCCCTAGTATTCTTCAGCACTCATATATTCTGTTTATAATTTTAGACATTTCCAAACTGTTAGATTATTTTGCAATTCTAACTTTTCATTACAAATATTTTAAATTACGCTGTCTCTCTTTGGCAAGTCCTATTTAAAAAAAAATATTTTAATTGCTGCCAGACTTTTTTCAGAGAGCCAGAATTTTTTTGGGTGGCTTTTCAAGTTTTGTGTTATACGTGTCTTATGAAATAGTTTTCATTTCCTTCAACTGATTTTTAGTTACATCATCACTTCTAAATTTGAAAGTGTAGTTCATTAATTATACACATATATACATATTAATAGAATCTTTCAAGGCTCTCTATTTTCTCCAGAGAATTGTTTTAAAAATATTCTGTAAGATCATTTTGTTTCTAAATTCTAAGTATTTTTATTTTAGCATTGTACTTAATACACATACTGAAGTGTGTGTGTGTGTGTGTTTGAACATGCATATATCTGTGTGTTGCCAATGAAGAGACTTCCTACCTTCAGATTCTGTGTCTTCTGTTCCTCTGTCACATTGCCCTGGGCAGACTACCTCAGTTCCTCAACTTGAGAGTCAGCGCCATTATTCACAGAACAGAGTTGATTTTCAATTTCACTTAGTGGATATACCACTATTCTAGTTTGTTCTGGTGCTATAATAAATACCATGTCCCAAAGCTAATGAGAAGAGGAATGGGTTTATTTCATCTTATACTTGGGGACCATGGTCTATCACTGAAGTCAGGCAGGATAGGAACCCAAGCAGAAGCTGTGGGGGAATGTGACTTCCTGACTTGCCCTCTCACCCATGCTTGGCTAACTTTAAACACTCCAGACACTCCTGTTTAAGAGTGGTGCCTTTCACAATAGCTTCAACCCTCCCATGTCAATCACTGGTCAGACAATCTCCCACAGATATGGCCATAGACCAATCTTGTGAAGGCAGTTGTTAAACTAAAGTTCCTTCTTTCCAGTTTCTCTAGGTTGTATCAAGTTCAAAATAAAAATAAAAGTAACCATTACAACCACCAAGTGGTGCTGAGACCAATATATGGCACCTTATTGGAACCTTAGAGAACTCATATAATTGCTAGCATCATACATTGTGATACCCAATGAATGTTGTTTCCTCTTAGATTCTGATTCAGTAACTGGGAACTTGTGTTGTTTTTCATATCTCAGAAAAGCTTATGACCAGTGTTATTAGTTCTCCTTTGCAAATAAGGAAACAAAGGCAGTGAGAGGTCAAGGAGTTCTCCCTTGGCTTCCCAGCGACTGAAGATAGAACTAGGATTTGAACTCAGAAAATTAAACTCTATACTTCATGATGATACCTGTTATTTTAAGTTTTACAGATGAGAAAGAATGAATGTGTTCATTCCCATAAAACTTTCATTCCCAGAGAACAAATATGAACTGCTAACAGAAATCAGATAAAAGACTTTATTTAGTCAATCATTGAATTATATATATATATATATATATATAATTTTACATTTTCACATAAAATTAAAATACTAGAAAAATTAAAACTTGACTGGCTCCAAGTGCATGACCACAGGAGATCTGGTTCTGCCCCTCACAAGCAGTAGTATTTAGGAGAGTAGGCATTCCACCTTGTCTGGGCAGCACAGTAGAGCTGGCTCTGGTGGTATGGGCATGAGAGAACTTGCCCTGATAGCGTGAGAGCAGGAAAGCTGGCCCTGCCCCTTGCTGGCCAAGGCACTCAGGTGAGCCAGTCTTACCCCTTCCCTGGACAGTGCTGGAGATCTGGCCCTGATGGCATGAGAGTTTACAGGAGAGCTGATGGGTTTACCTTTCGATGCTTTGGGTTATCCCACTCCAACATCTACCCCATCTGTGAACTGTTAGAACACATGAAAGGGTCAGTCCTGCTGATGCAAAACTGCAGGATTTCAATGATACAGAGCAACAACAGGATATCTGAGAGGATTTCCAGCGTGGCTCCAGTATTGATAGTGTAGCAGAAACCAGAGGCCTCACACCAGACTAATGACTCATTGTAATGAACAATTGTAAATAAAATGATTAGGGCAAAAGGTTATACTGTGTGACACACTGTGACACACCACAGATTCCATGACAAGATTTTTGGTTTTGTTTTTCTTTTGGGGGAGGTTGCAAGGGTAGAGGGAGATATGAAGGGACAGGGAACTGAGGGAGATTGAAGTGTGTGATGTAAAATGTACAAAGAATAAAAAAATTTTAAAAATCAATACCGGGAGTCATGGTTTATTGGGCATTTGAAGAATGCTATGCATTTTCCTAGTATCTTAGCAATCTGTAAGCTTTAGTTTATTCAACTGCAAATTTTAAATAGATTAAAATTTTCATTGAGTAATGAATTTTCTACATTATTTTTATTTCATGGGTGTTTGCCTATATGCATTCACTTGTATAGCTACAATGGTCAGAAGAACTTCTCATATGGAACTGCAGTTACAGATGGTTGAAAAACACCATGTGGGTGCTGGGATCTGCAGCTGGGTTCTCTGAAAAATTGAGTCCTCTCAACTACCAACCTACCTCTGTCATGCAATTATGAATTTTTGAAAAGTACAAAACTGTGATGTAATTTTGTACTGTGAAATAATACTAGAAAACCAGGGGGCTAATATCTAACTCAGGAATTCTAATTCCAAATTTCATTTTTACTGTATTGAATAGTAGTACCACTTAGCAATTTTAGGTTGTAGAAAATAGAAAAAAATGAAGTGATTTTCCTTAGTTCACATAAAGTGTAATATTTAGGTTAGAATTAGATTGAACACTTGGAATGCCAATTTTGCTAGTGATTCTCAAGAATGGAACAAAAGCGTTGACCTTGGAGATTTTCAAGCTAATTGTTGGAAGAAAATGCACTATAACTCATATAATGGGAAACAGGCCAGGATCCTTACAATTTAAGCATTAAATGCAGACTTGTAGTGCTCTGGTCCCTCTAAATCCTAAATCTAGTGACAACAGTACTTCAAGGTTGTACCTTTAGGTAGTTGTTGTGATGATGGTTCTTGTCTCTCTTTTTTTTAAAGTTTTATTTTATTTATTTCATGTATATGAGTACACTGTAGCTGTTCAGACACAGCAGAAGAGGTAATCAGATCTCACTGCAAATGGTTGTAGAGATGGTTGTGAGTCAACATGTGGTTACTGGGAATTGAATTCAGGACCTCTGGAAAAGCAGTCAGTGCTCTTAACCACTGAGCCACCTCTCCAGCCCTGATTCTTCTCTTAAGAATAAGATTAACAGTAACTGTCCTTATTTAAAACAAAATAAAACAAAAACCCAACATAGTTGGACATGGTCACATATACATTTAATTTAGCACTCAGGAGAGGGAGACAGGCAGACCTCTGTGAATTCAAGGCAAGAGAGTTCCAAGACAGCAGGGATGATAAAATGTGACCTTGTCTTAAAAAAATAAAGCAAAACAATGGATAAAAGACAAACAAAATTGTATGAGATCCCAGACTGCCAACTTATTCCCCACTGTGAGAAGATACAAGGAATGGGGACAACCTCTGAACTAGATTCCAAATCTAGTTCTGACATTAAACTTCTGATTCTCAGAACTGTGAAAAAAATGTTTGGATGTATAATAACCCAGTGCATTATGTTATAGCAACATGAATGGGCCAAGATAAAAGTCTTAAAATGATACCAAGAACCTCACTCCTGATACTAATTCTCATGTGTTCCCTTCTGCATGTGGGAAGACAGCTGTCTGTTCATAATGAATAAGACCTACCAAAAGTAGTATGTGTAACTTCAAGAACCAGGTTAAAAGTACTGATTTCTGCTTCAGCACTCTTGTGGCTGTTGTTGTTGTTGTTTTGTTTTGTTTTGATTTGATTTTTTGACACTCCTTTCTTAGCTTTTATTTTTATTTATGTAATAATTTTTTATTGTTGTTGTTAAATTCTCTTTTCAGAAAATTGATGTGACAAAACATTGAGGGAAGCCTCTGGCCAATTGAGGCTATGGAGTTATATCCTCTACCTGGTTGAAATTAGAAGGGGATCTTTCCATACTTGCACTCTTACACGTGACTATACTCTTCTATACTTTATGTTTGGAACTTCTTAATAGAGCCTGAAGCAGAAGACCCATCCAAGTCCTGCAAAATCTGTGAGCCATTAGATTTGTATTGTTTGCCATCACATGAGCATGCTTACTGACAGAGCAGCAGATGGCTTCTACATCAAGAGTGGCAAGGGATAATAATGGAGGTCTTTTTAAGTCTTCCCTACCTTGGTTATTTAAAACAATATCAGAAAGCATAAAGAAAAATATATAAAATAGCACACATACAGACAATCATACACACAGAGAGAAAGAGACAAGTATAGCCCTACTACTGGCTGAGCAGCTCACATTTTGGCTAAGGCTGCTGTGTAAGAACCTTATATTCCTTCACTCTACTCTTATCCAGTAATGTTCATGGGCTGCATAGTACAAGGTCTGAGTCATGTTTTGCTTCTTGTTGTTTACCCAGGGTACATTGTAGCTCATGCTTCTCCCAGTTGTTAAACCAGCTCAGCTCAATGTTTTATTTGGCAAGCAACATCTTAGAAATATAAACTCACTTTTACCCTCACTTAATTTGGTACCTGAATGCGTATTGGTTGACACATCTGTGGAAGTTTTATATTCTACCAAATGAGGACTGCTGTTCAAGATCCTCACACTGATTCTGAGAGACCATCTAGGAGCAACCTGGACCAGTACCCCAAGACTCTCCTGCCTAATACAGTAAAGACTGCATCTTATCACAAGCTCCAGAGGAACACAATTTGGCATTCAGTGTCCCATGGTTACTCTTTCAACTTCCACTCAGTCTTCTTAGTCCATGAAGGCATTTATGTGCTGAGAATAATGAGACTTGAAAATGTTAAAATTTATTCTCTGCTTTCCTCCTGGGCCATTAGCTCATATATCTGTTTTAGGTGCCCTATTTCTTAACCCAATTTATAACCACATGTTAGTGCAAAGTTGCACTGAGTCTTCCTGGCATACTTTATTTAAAATAAATAGAACAGATGTTAAATAATATATATTACTCATCATTATAACTAATAGAGACTATTTACCTAATTTTTATTACTTAGTATGATACTGTTGAGTTTTTCAAAATCTAATGCCTCATGGTTATCTCTTTTTTACCAAGGAGGATACTGAGACCCAGAATGGTTTTTGTTGAAACCAGTACATACATCTAATTTGATATGAAGCAAAGGCTCTCATCTGAAATTCAGTCCAATGCTCCCATATCACAGAGATAGCAAAAGGGAAGAAAGATGCATTTATCAGTGATTAATGATATTTCCTCAACTCACTATTTCATCAAAGAATCGATCTTTTTCTAGATTTTATTAAAGACATGGTCTTGGTAAACTGTTTGCATCATCATTCTATTATCCCCTCAATGGCACCTGTTAACAACAGAAATATACCTTTCAGCTACAGACCTAATACTTTTTTGTGTTCAAGTGACATGGCCATGTTCCAAGGTAGTCTTTGGGGAAGTCCCATTTTTGCTGAGACAATAGAAAGTTAGACATCAAATCTACAATGAAAGTAGTGACTGCTGTTAATTGACTTTCTCACTAGCTCACTGAGAGCTATAAGGAGAAATGTTGCAAACATGTCCTCCAGTGAGATCAGACCATCTTAGTGAATGTGGCAACTGGTCATCTCAAGGAATTGAGGAGGGCCAGTTCTTGTTGATTTCCCCCCTTGAATTTGGGTGTTTTCCTAATATCCTGGATATACCTCCATCTCCATCATTTTCAAGGCTCTTGACTTTCATGTCTCCTGGGGTCCATGTGTGCTTATACTTCTTGCACTAATAGAACTTTTCTAAGTTGCTAGTAGTCTCTGACATGTGACCTTATGCTCAAGGTTACACAAGTTGGTTTGGGGGAACCAGATCTGGGGTTAAACATTTATCATTACCAAGGAAGACAGATGAGAGTCAGGCCAATAGATCTAAGAGGATATTTAACATTTTAGAAAATCAAAGGCATTCTTGGTGTGTTGTGAAACATCTCATCACATCTTGCTTCTAAAATTCAGTTAGAAAAACTCAGAGGTTGGGTGGGAGATCAGATACTCTGCCTTCAAGGCCATTACCTTTTTTTTTAAGTAATGCTTGCCATGTTATAGCTGTACTGAGAAAAGGAAAATGAGGTATAATAAATGAAAAGACTCAATATTCATATAACATCCCACTGAGACTCTTGAGCTCTGTAGCTTAAAACAAAACTCATGCTTGTCCTATGAAATCCTAGACATATCCCTGAAGGTAAACTAGAGTTGAGACTCAAAAAAGTTAGGAGTTTCGATGAAGGTCAAACAGAAAGTATCAAAGTCAAAATTGCACACAAATTTTGACTTCAAAAAAAAATCGATATTTTTATCCTACGAGTGCATGTTTTTTTCAAAAATGCAGCTTAAAATTGGCCTTTCATTCCTCTGTGCAATTGAGTAAAAAAGATCTACCATAACCAAAAATAAACAGCAAAAATAAACTCCGTGTGAGTTATTTGACTCACATTACAGGATGAATCACCCCAGAAGAAAAGCAAAGTCGAAGGAAACTGGCCTGAGCCTTTGATTTTCTCCTGAACTGAGACCCTGGTGGAAGTCCCCTTTGGAATCCAGACTTTTGCAAGTTGTCCCATCACAGGGACGACATCTGTCTCTGAAGTGTTTCTTCCTGTTTTGTTTTTAAGCTCCTGTTACATGCTTCAGCTATTTCAAGGTTGCTGATGGCTTTGGGACCAAGATAAGCTATTCAGAACGACACAGGGAGAGCAGCAGCTACCTGGGACTAGAGCTGACACAGATCTAATGTACCATGGGGTCTGAGTGTCACCTTCAGCACTTTTGCTTTTGAGTAGAATTTGAAGTACAGGTGCTTTTCTTTTTCTGAGCCTTTGTATAAAGTCCCTTTATTAAAAATCAAACATACAGTAAATATAATGTTAATTTGATTTTGGCTAAATAGTTCTTCCAACATATACAAAATATATAATCTGGTACAGGTTATTCAGAATCTCTGTGTCTTAATACCCCACCTGTGCATTAACATGACAACAAGTCAAAGGCTGTTCTAGGCATTAAGGAACCAGTATCCTGCACAGCACCTGGTACCTTGAATCTTGTATTATCTTGTGGATACCTCTCAGTGATACATAGAGACAATCCTTATAAGCACTTCATATTGGTGTTTTTTGTAAAAATTGATATAGAAATGGCCAGTTTCACACCCTCAATTTACTGTTTTGGATGTGTTTTTCATATTTAGTGGTAATTAGCTATTTGTCAACTAAAGCTAATAAAAACAAAGCTTTTATTCTTAATTGGGTCATAGTATTTGAAGCAAAAAAAGGTCAAAATTCTGCTTGTCTTTGCTCTAGAGCTAAGGTTCTGCAGATGTAAGGTAGTGCTAATACATTCTTGCTAGTGATTATAATAATAGATAATAAAAACAATAGAAAATAAACACTATTATCAACTAATTTTAGAAATAATCTTGAGGGTTGGGTATTTTAGATATGAGAGATGGCACCTTTTAGTTCTTCCAATAGTGTCTTTGGCAAAAGAGATAAACTCTAGAAAAATAGCTATGGTTAGCATCTCTTCAGCATCCTAAGAAGCCTGGTGTCACCTGCACTCATGAAGTAATAATGGCTGTAACCATGACAATATCAACAATACTGAAACTAGCCGACATCAGTACTATGCATAGGGCACTGAGTTTACAGCTTTATATATTTCATAATATTTCATTTGCAAGGGTTAGCATCTATGGTGTACTCCATGGTGTTCTGGGGAAGAGGCCATGACTATAAGATACTCTTATTATAGAGAGCAAGGAACTGGATCATCTATCGGATCTCCTTGTGGATGTTGTGCATTTTTGAGGATTACATATCTGAGCACATGGTCTCCACCCAGTTTGAAAGGCTGTAGGACCCTGAGGAAGTAGACTGTCACTGGACGAAGTTGTTCACTAGGGTCTGAACATCGAGGCTTTTAGCACAGCCTCACTTCCTGTCCATTCTCTGATGTCTGATGCTGATTGCAGATGAGTGCCTGCTGCTCCTATAGCTGCCCCTTCCTTACCATGACAGACTGTGAACTCTAAAACAAAATGTATCATTCTTCCCTTGAGTGGCTTCTTGTCACATGTTTGATTTCAGCAACAAAAACTGTTAGTAAAACATTGGGCTAGGTTTCAGTGGATGAATGATTGCCATTATCACCAGGTATGGGGGCACAAAAGCATGGCCCCTTAAAATTCACATTCCTGTTACTATTCAGAAGGTTAATCGTTAATGAAGATCTGGGTTTGTTACCTAAACAAGTGGTGCAGCCTTTTGTCTTATTACCCATGTGAGTGAAGATTCCAATGTGCATAGGCGGTGGTCATAGCTGTAGATCTAGTGGCATTCTACTTCTGAGTCCTGGCCATGGCAGGAAAGAGCATCTGAAAGCAGGACACTGAAAATCATGGTAAAAGAAGACATTCCCAGCCTCACTCTTGTATTCTCAGATCTGTGGGTTTTATCAGTGTGGGCAAATTTACCGTGCTTGAGTCCTAATTCCAAGCATCTACCACACCTGGAGGAATGTAACCCAGTATAGATAGCATCTCTCTCAGGTGGTGTTTTCCTTAGTCTTTATAGATCTCTCCCACATCCAATAGGGTGCCTTGACTTTAGATGATGATGTAGGAAGGGTGAATCCCTTTTATATACATGTAATCATCCCTCTCTTGGTTGAAAAATATCTTTGTGGATGTGGATGAGTCAATTTTATGAAGAAATTTGTGTTGATTATTGAGGTGTCCCTGCTATTATGACTTCACAAATTCTGTGCATACTGTTCACACCCTGGGCAACCAATGGCACCAAGGCTGGTTGTGGTTCCCTTTGAGAGTCATAAGCTACCTTTGTAAACTTGATAATTTTGGAAAAGACTATAAGGTATTTATTTTCTAGATCAGGCTGGCTTGTGGACATGTTTATGGGGAATTATCTTGATTAAGTTAATTGATTCAGGAAGACGCAGATCAGTACAAGTGGTATAATTCCCCTGGAGAGGAGGATGAGGGGTCCTGAACTTGTAAGGGTGGAGAAATGGAGCAAGAGAGCAGTATGAATGCATTTTTCTTCTCTTGACTGTGAATATAATCTGACTAAGCTGTCCTTAGAGGTCCTGCCTTGACCTCTTCAAAATGTTGAACAGTGGCCTATAATCAAAAACTAAATAAACTCTCCTTAGTCATTTTTGTTTTTTTTTTTGTTTGTTTGTTTTTTAAAGGTATTTTATCATAGCAACAGAAATTAAACCAAGACAGTAGGACATCATTCAGTGCTCCTTCTGGGATGGGTGTTTTCTGGTAAGTATCTGCATGAGATAACAAAATCCATGCATTATCCTTCTCCTTTACAGCGTGCCTATCTTCACGGCTTTTTAGACTTCCCGTCCTTGAATTTTGCACTTCTTTCCCAGTCCATTTTATTCTAACTTACCCATTTGTCACTATTCAGCTGAGTTGTTTTACTGAAGCAAGGTCAAAGTTTTATGGGTTGGTAGTGGCAAGAAGAAGTTCATGTGAGTCAGTCGACTAGTGATATTGGGGTTTCACATTGAATTATCATATAAAGAGGCATGGGTTTGTGCAGATCTCAGGGAACAGCAACTGATTTAGAGGCATCCCTGGCCATGTCATAGCCAGTCTGACCCTATGGATATGACCTTGTGTCCCTGCTCTGTCCCTTGCATTCTTGTCCATTCTCCAAGGCTCATTCTTCATCACCTCTTGTTTCTCTTTTAGTGTGTATCCTGCTAATTAACTATACTACTCTGCATGCTGGAGACAGTTTTAGTTTCACCACCAAAACCCTTTCTAAAACACTGCATGGTCCAATTCTATTTAGGCATTTATAGATCTACTTAATTAGGAAGAAGAATGGAGAGGTGAACAATAAAAGGTTGTATAAATGTATGTGCCTTCATAACTCGACCCAAATCAGGACATGATAATAAAGATAATAAAATGAAGCATTAATACTATTGATTTCTACTTGCATATAGTTCTAAAATGCTTAAAGCATTTAGTGCAAAATTTCCAAATTTTGCTCCTCATGTTTTTAATTACTTGGCATGCTAGCAACTGTTTAAACAGAAAGGCTTCAGAAAAGAAGCAGGCACTTCATTGTAGTAGCTTGCCAATCTCCATGGGGAAATACTGCCATAATGGTGAATTTCAAGCTGATTGTGAGGTCAGAAGCTGATGAATAGAATCATCTCTTGTGGACTGAATGGGTCATCTTCTGTAACCTCACATGCCTTTGACTTTGGATAATTTTTTCGGACTCTGATTCTGTATCATCCATACGAATTTTATTTAGGTTATCTTTAGGACTCATTGCTGGAGAAAATAATTTAATTTTAGGTGTGAATTCGAGTTGTACAAAAGGTAAATTAAACATATCACAGTGGTTTTGATCAAAATATTTAGTGAAAATGTGTGAATTCATTTTGAGCAGAGTCAACTGAAAATCTTTCTGAATGGATACATCAACACAAGAACTGTACTATGATCAAAATTCCATTTTTAAACAGAAAAATGAAATATGTTTGCACTTCAGAAATTCTATTGCCAGATTTCTGGGAATTTGTAGACACAGTATTTCAACTGACAACATACACCAGTGTGGTGAGCAAGATACCAGAAGGAAGGGCTGCAAATAAGAGATGTTACACACAGGAAAGTAAAACCCTGAGCTCAACTCAGATGACTTCAGAAGACTCATTTCACATTCTAGCAAATGGGTAGAACCATGTGGAAGTTATCTAGGAGGACTGAAATGAATTTCTTACAGCTTTGGAACACATGCTTTCAGTCTATCTATTTCAAGAACCTACTGGAGCCTGCAAAGTGGTATTATTCCTGTGTACCACTGGGATACAACTTGACTGCTGACAGCTTTTATGTTATTGGGGAGGGATAGAAAAAGAACACTTCATGGGACCTTCAGTTGAGGGAAGAACAGTTTGAGTGAAAATATATTCTGATTAGGTAAAGCTCTTTTCTGTCTCTGCACATACAATTTATTCACATTGCTAACCCCTTTAAATCTACTTTTGTTTTTCTCTTCTGCATGAAGTCCTTCTGTCAGTAGCCTACAAGCCAGGACTCATTTTCCATCCTTGGTAATTTCCATCCTCCTTACGATCTGTCAGTTTAGGAATGGTTACTATAACTGGCTGGGATGACATAAAGAACATCTGCTGGAAAGAATGTGGCCACTGGTAAATTCCCCATGCCCTAGTGGAAGACCTCCAATACCATGTGCATAAAGTCAGTACTATTGGACTCAGTGAGTTAAATATTAATTGATTAAAATGTAGAAAAGCATGGCAGGAAGTTTCGAGGGAGTTGGGATGGGATTTCTAGAAGTTGAAGGGGGCAGTGAAAAGAGTTTGCCTTTGTTCTAAACCACTCTGGTCACACACACACACACACACACACACACACACACACACACACACACACTTCCTTTTAAAGAATTATTACAATTGTCATCACCTGTATACTAAGCAAAGGTTAGTAGGATTCCTGGGTACCAGGACACTGTTCTAGGTTTGGGATGCCGTAGGGAGGAGGAGAGGAGAGTTATCCCTTCACCGAGCTTGTTTCACTGACTAGTAAGAGGCTCTGCAATGTGCTAGGCAGTGTCTGAGTCAGCAGAGTCCAGTACTCTAATGCGGTGCAAGTTCTCAAAAATGAGACCTGGCTTGTAGGTTACGTACAGAAGGACTTCATGCAGAAGAGAAAAGCAAAAGTAGATTTAAAGGGCTGAGAAATGTGAATAAATTGTATGTGCAGAGACAGAAAAGGTCAACCCAGTGGGAATGAGCACATGTGAGCACATACGAGTGCATGTAAAAGGAGGGGATTTCCTACCTTAACCAACCAGAAGGAAAGTTTAGGAAGCAGCACTTTGTAGGACTTCATGGAACAAGGAGAGAGAGAGAGAGAGAGAGAGAGAGAGAGAGAGAGAGAGAGAGAGAGAGAGAGAGAGAGAGAATATGAATGGATCCATTGTTTTCTCTGTTTCCTTGAAACAGACAAAGAATTCCTAAGATTGTCCTAGGTGGATGTTTCAGGAATTTCCAGGACCCACCTAAGAGTTCAGGTCAATTAAAAGCTTTAAACATTGACAAGATGAATTTCTTGAAAGGAGGGAAGAAAAGAGAGACACTGGGGGACCTTAAAAGAACAATTTGACAGGAGGTTTACATGACATTGCATGGGGCATGATGAGGCATTCCAAAGGAAACTCAAACAAGTCTAAATAAATTAGGGAGGATTGCTTTATCTGGATTTACATATCCATTCTATTAAAAATTTAAAGCTATTTATTTTATGAATATGGGTGTTTTGCCTGCATGAATGTGTGTTTACTGTCCTGATCTCCTTGAAGATAAGAAGGGGTACACGATTTTCTGTAACTGGAGTTGCAGAAGGTTGTGAGCCACATGTGGGTGCTGGGAACTAAACCCAGGTCCTCTGCAAGAGCAGCAAATGCTTTTTCATTGCTAAGCCATTTCTCCAGTTCCCTTCTCCATATTATTAAGATGAGGATGCTTCAAAGGTTGTTCAATGAATTCCATGAAATTCCTTCCAGTATCTAAACTAAACATTTTATTTTGTACAAATTGATAAGCTGATACAAGCTGAAAAAACGATGTGGAAGTATAAATAATCTACAAAAACAAAACAGCTTTGAAAAGTCACAAAGTTGGAAGACAAATACTAAATATTCATAGCTCATTTAGTTCTTGTTATGAAGCTAGGATAACAAAAGTCCTATGGAAAGTAGACAAAAGCCGGCAAGGAGATCGTTAGAACAGAAGAGAACTTTAAGATAAGCATGAACACATGTGTGTTTTACAAGGTTACGAAAGCAGGTCTTGAGGAAGGAAAATCTTTAACCAATGTAAAAATTAATCTTTAATGAACTCCTCATAAAATACACACAAATAAAAGCAAGTTTGTCATGATTCTAAATATTAGATATATAAAATATATAACCAAAAGCTCCAAAAGATAAGGATTTTCTTTAGCTTATGTAAAAATTTTCATTAAATGGAAAGTCTGTTCTTGATTGTTAACAATACCAGCTGCAGCCAGGCAGTGGTGGCACACACCTGTAATCCCAACATTTGGGAGGCAGAAGCAGGTGGATTTCTGAGTTCCAGGACAGCTAGGGCTACACAGAGAAACCCTGTCTCAACAACAACAACAAAACAATCAACAACAACAACAATCAACAACAACAACAACAACAAAACAATACCAGCTGCTATCTAGGGTAAAAATGTATATCTGACATATGTCTTTCATCTTAAATACAGGAGGAACCCATAAATCTCAAGAATAGGGAAACAAGAAAGTAATTCAAAACACAATGCAAAGATTGAATAGATAAATTATTTTAAGAAGACATGTGGATGAGAGTTAAGTGTATGGAAAGATGTTGGTTACCATTTGCTCTTGGAACAGGCAGCTTAAATCACCATGGAATATGGGAGGCATCTGCCAACATATTCAAATCCAATGATGATTCCAATTCTTGGCAAACATATGGAGAACCTGGGACCTCAGATATACTCTGCAGGAGTAAAACATGGTGTAAGTATCTTGGATAAAGTTTACTAATTCCTGTAAAATATTAAGCTTTCTATTGTATGACTTATTCATGTCATTCTCAGATATTATCCAAAGGACACACAATGTTTTCACAGAGCCTGGCACATGCCTAGAAGTTTTACTTTTAATAGTAAAAATCTAAAGATAAAACATTCATCAACAAAATGTGGTATATCCATACACTGGAATGATACTTTGTAATAAAATTGATCAATTATTGATATGCTAGGAACCATATACAGTGTAAACCATTTGAAAGTAAATATATGGGTTGGAGGAGATATGACAGAAGGACAAACTATCTGATTCTATTTGTAAAATTCTAGGAAATACAAACTGATACACCACAACAGAAGACAGTATAGAGCCTGCCTGGAGATTGGAGCATGGATATTTTAGGGCTCTATAGCAAGGAGGAATTTCAGAAAAGCAGAAAGAAAGAACTTTGGGTGAGATGCACCTTCATCATCCTTGCCAGGAAAATGGGATCCTAGATTCAATGCTTGCTGGAATGTGGATTTAAATTTCAATATGCCTAGCTTAGTGAGAATCAATAATGTCTACATAAAGCCATTAACAACAGACAAAAATGAGGTCAAAGAAAAGCAGCAGTTTATGTCAGCCTTAGGAGCCCATGTAAAAATGGGGGTTGTGTTTGCAGTAAGGAAAGGCTTCAAAACCTCTTAGGGATGTTTGCAGAATGTCATGAATTGAAACTCTCCCAAGTTCGAAGGTCATTGCCACCACTTTGCTTAGGTGATCCCATTGTTACTTTCCACTAATAGACATCTGGACTGAAAAAGAACCTGGTAATGCCAGAGAGACTTGATTCCCCATAGTCTCATGAAATAGTGCTTGGCTCTGATTATGACTGATTTGTTGCAAAGCCCATTCAAGTTCCATGGCACAGAACATCCTGTCCTGGTGGAAAGTGCTTGTATTCCAGAGGGAGGGGTGGGATAAACCCCATATAGCTAAAATACAAAATAGAGCACAGTGACCATTATCCAAAGTATGTCAAAGGGTCATGAGAGCTCAGTGGAGAAAAGAAAAGTGTTCTGACCAAAAGAGACTAAATGGAAAGTGGGAAAGTTTCACAGAGCAAGTCATCCTTTTCTGGGTCTTCTGGGATGGTTAGGATATGAGCAGGTTTAAGTGGAAGGGAAGCACATTCCATCTGGAAGAAACTAAGTACAAAAAAAAGAACCTTCAAAAATAGAAAAACAATGATAATGTTTTTTTGGAAAATGCTACAGGACCAGTTCTTTTGAGAAGAGCCATCTAATTTTGTTACTATCATAGAACACCCAGGGATGGATAAGATATAAGGAAAAGAGTTTTATTGGCTCTTAACTCTGGGAAATCAAAGTAGCATGGCACCAGTGTCTGATAATGACTTTCTGGCTTCATCTTTGCATGGCAGCTAAGGGGGCACACTTTGAAGTCATACATGAGAAAGTAGAAACAATTGGAGACAGGCCCACTGATCCATCTTAACCCTCAGCTATAGAAACTAATGCAGCCTCATAGGACCTATCTGACTCATTTCTGCTAGAGGGCATGAATCCCCAGTTGAAGTAGGACTACTGTAGCCTGATGGCTTTCCACTAGCCACACCCTGTAAAGATCATCTGTCTCTCTGTAGTTTAACACTGGAGACCAAACTTCTATGTGCATCAGCTGCTGGCAGGTGTAGCATGTCCAACATGTCCAAATACAGCAGACACATGTGACAAGCCACAAGGAACATAGCCAACTTGAAATTTTCATTAGGGGTTGTATAATTTTGCACATTACAAAGCCCAAAGAACATGCCTGTTTCCTGAGCAGTCAGCAGACAGACTGAATAAGCAATAATGATGTGTCTTTAGTTCTGTGATCTGGATAACTTCAGAGTCTTTCCAATACTGTACATGTGTAGAGAACTAATCCAGATTTTTTTTATATGGGTAGTGTGTCCATGGTGATTTGCTAATGAAGACATCCCTACAGTGTATTCCACATGTCCCCAAAATTGCCTCTGTTCTCCCTCTTCTGTGCTGCCAGTCACTTTCAGTTCAGGATCGTGTCTGCATTCAGATTGTACTGCACGATTTTCTAACAAGGCCTTAAAGATAGGAACACTCAGTGGAGGTGATTTTATCACAGCAAACAACACTTTGCAGGAAGCAGATTCCTGTCTGTAACTGTGGGCAGCAGTCAAAAACAGTCCCCTGGATTACTGCAATGGAGAAGCTCTTAGCATAAGGAGAAAACTTCAGCCTGGAGACTGAAGACTGCATGGTGTAAGCTTGATGTCTGTCTGGGTCTTGAAGAAAAGAAATAGCCTTTCAGTAATTAAACACACAGGGTTGGGCTCCTCTGCCAGCACTCATGTAACTGATGTTGTTTTGCAAATCTGTTCAGGCAGTGAACATCTGTTAAGCACCACTGTATGTCACACATGATATGAAGGTAACTAGAATGAGCAGTTGTCATTTTGTCTGTTAAGGATGCCTTCTGTAACTCCTTTTGATCAAATTCAAAAATGTTCTTCCTTAGGCATCCCTACAGCCATTCAGATGAGAGGTTGACTCACCCAGATTTGTCCCCACTCTTATTCACCTGTCTCCTAAACTCAGTAGATATTCCAGGGGTGGGCTTGGAACCTGATC